>OX359249.1:52524706-52746446 GCA_947179485.1 Allacma fusca | reverse complement strand
TCCTGAATTTTTGACAACATTCGCTTAACTGCGTAAAAAGTTATTAGCAGTTATTCAAAAAAACATTGGGCGTCCAACTTTAATTGACTGGCATTGTACATACTTTCGGAGCTACTTTGGTTTTCTGAAAACTGGAAAAACTTTGTCATGCGCTGCTATAACTCAAATGTTAATGGCTAGTAGATCTGCTTATTGAAGATTTCTTAAATTATGCACTACAGTACCCCCAAGTAACAACCTAAAATTTCTATTCCCCCCCACCCATTTAAATCTCCCATTACGCTTAACATTACTCCACTTGGTACACCATTACCCTCAATGTTCAACATGATTCCATTATGCAGGCGCCACGGAGGGGGGGCAAAGGGGACAATTGCCCCCCATTCGAAACCAAATACTCTTTTTTAATTTGTAAACAACAATATCACTGCGAAAATCAACATATGCAGTAACCAATGTCAATACCTGTGTATAAACAGTATAACTCTAGAATTACCTATGCAGTTTGCATGTTTCGTTAGTGAATGATTTATTACCCACGGCTCCTCCTGTCAAAAGTTGTTACATCCATACGCGCGACCATTGCGAGCTTTTCCTTTGCGATAGAAATTTATTGATCTAGAAATCCTTTGCTCTCACAATGGACAAACATTGCGATACGACTTTCGCGCGTGTGGATGCGTCAAAGTTTGACGGGAGGAGCTGTGGGTAATAAACCAATAATTAACGAGAAAACTGTAATAATACATACATGATAAACGTTTTGGGTGATGGTAGAGTTTATTTTTGTTGTGGTCATCCTTGATTTGAATGCATTGCAAAAACAAACTATTTCTTTTTCGTTCGATCGTCGATTCGACTTCAATCTTCAACGGGAACAAAAGCATGGGATCATCGGCTTTAAATGTTTTCATATTAAAAGCTTTTAGCGTCTGTAATTTACACGCTTCGTGGGAATTTTTAAGTTGGATAGAATTATTAAATTACTGAACTAATTCTTTTCAAGAATTCTTTCTTCTTAATTTAATTCTTCATTGCGAAAAGATCAAACACGCCAGGGTTCGGATTCTTTCCGGGGAAAAAATATTTCTTGCAGGAAAAATCTCAAAGGGAATGGATTCTGTTTTACCAACAGGGATTTTAAAATTTGTTGGCATGTTTCAGGGAAATTTGTTTCGCACACGGGGATTTTTAGATTGGTTGACCTTATTTGACAGGGAAATTATTTTTGCCAACAGGGATTCTTTAAATCGTTGACCTTTTTTCAGCAGGGATTTTTGAAATTGTTGAGGACCTCCCTGCAGGGATTCAGTAAGGAAGTTCAAAAATGATCTTCCAGGGAGATTTACAAAAATCCGACCCCTGAAACACGCCTAATATCCGCGGTTTCTTTTCGGAGCAAAAACGTGTATCACAGGAACAGTAGGTTAGCAGTTAACACCACCTGAAACAATAGAAGCGAACCCAGGTTCATCCAATCCAAATTCTCCGAAATCGGATCAAACCCAATTGAAAAACTGGTCAAAAGATTAGCAACCGAAGCATTCAAGTTTGATGGAATAGTAAAACGTGAATAACACAAAAATCTGAAATTCAGTTTTGCAAAATTTGATGCGTTTTACATTGGTTAATTGCATTTCCCATTGAACGTGTAATGTTACACACATTGTAATTAATGTTGCCCTACCCCTCCTTGGTCAGTTCCTGGCTACGCGCCTGCCCATGCCCATATGTCTTAAATCCGCAAAAATTTGCGTCCTTTTTCACGATTTTGACTATTTGTGACGAAATCAACTTTAAAAGTGTTTTTGTTGAAAATAGTTTTCCACTGATTTTACAGTAGTTTATAAAATATCGTGTCTGATAGTCGTTTTCGGTTTTTTGCAGGAATGGTTACACTATAAACCAGTGCTCAGCACGGGTACAAAAAATCCGTACCCGTAACCATACCCGAAGTGCGGGTATTGCAATATCTGGTATTTCTACCCGAACCCATACCCGAGTATACGGGTACACATTTTTCGTACCCGTACCCGCAATGAAATCTCAATCCATGTACCTGTACCCGTATTGTACCCGTACCCGAAAACTACTCGTAAATTGTACCCATACTCGGGTATCTCCGTATCGTACCCGTACTCGAACCCGGTACTTTATCCAGATTTGTCTAAATGTACTACATAGTACGTTATATGTATGACACCTTAGTGGGTAATTTTGACCAGCTATGGTCAACTGATATCGCACTATGGTCACTGCGTTAATTATATAAATGGTGTGTTTTTGTTTAGATGTATTTCATCACGTCTTCGCTATTCCTCCCGTATTGCTTTGTTCCATCCTATGATAAAAGCCAGTATATCTACCAGAAATATAATATCTGGCTGTGTAAGAATTTATAATGAACTCCCAGCTACCCTACGCATACGTGAATGTTTATCTAAAGTGTTTGATAAGATGCTGACTAAGCATATACTTGTAAAACGAAATGATAGTTTGGGTTTTAACTGAATATGATTGGTAATTGTGAATATGTATGTTTTAAATTGATTTGTTTATGTGCATTATGACTTGGACTCTCTGTGTCCACAGTGAAAACCAGCATTTATGTTGATCTCTTAGACACAATTAATAAAGTTAATAATAATAAAAATAGTACAAAAGACCCACATAAAAGAGAAAATTTTCAAGCTTGATTAGGCCACTCAAGTTTTGGACATGGAATTCTAACGTTAATCTTGAGTAAGCACTCCCATTTGAATTCCAACGGTAGCAAATTTTAACCTCGAGTTGGACCGTAAAATCTGTAAGAATTCAACTCTCGAGTGTAGACTTGAAACTCCATTTCAAATATCAAGAAAGAATGCAAGTTTGAATCACAAAGGCAGGTATGAAAAAATGATTTGACGCTCGAATCAAAAATTAATACTTGTGAGTAAACTTAAAATCGAGCACAAACTGCCAGAACAACTGGAGTAAAGTAGTAAAAATCAAGTGCTTTGAAACTAAATTGTAAAAAAACCGAACAAAATTCTGGCTCACTGAAACTCAAGTTTAAACTTAAATACTCAGTTGACTCCCAAATTTCACGTACAATCTCGAAATTTGAGTTCAAACTCAAGTAAGTTTTGAGTTCACCTTCGAGTTTCTAGTTCACACTCGTGTTTCAAATTTTGACACCAATGACACTTCCAGTTTACACTCAAATTTCAAGTACAATCTCGAAATTTGAGTTCAAACTCAATTAAGTTTTGAGTTCACCTTCGAGTTTCTAGTTCACACTCGTGTTTCAAATTTTGACACCAATGACACTTCCAGTTTACACTCAAATTTCAAGTACAATCTCGAAATTTGAGTTCAAACTCAATTAAGTTTTGAGTTCACCTTCGAGTTTCTAGTTCACACTCGTGTTTCAAATTTTGACACCAATGACACTTCCAGTTTACACTCAAATTTCAAGTAATATCTCGAAATTTGAGTTCAAACTCAATTAAGTTTTGAGTTCACCTTCGAGTTTCTAGTTCACACTCGTGTTTCAAATTTTGACACCAATGACACTTCCAGTTTACACTCAAATTTCAAGTTTATTTTTAAGTTCCAAATTGGAACTCCAGTTTCAAGTATTCCAAGTTTACTCTCGAGTTTCGAGTTCTAAGAGTAAGTTCGAAATGAAATTCTGAATGTCAACGTCAATATCAAAAATAAAATTCAAACCTAAATGTCAACTTCAAACTCAAAAATAAAATTGAAACCTGAATGTCAACTTCAGACCCAAAAATAAAATTGAAACCTGAATGTCAACTTCAGACCCAAAAATAAAATTGAAACCTGAATGTCAACTTGAAACTCAAAAATAAAATTACCTGAATGACCACTTCAAACTCAAAAATAAAATTGAAACCTGAATGTCAACTTCAAACTCAAAAATAAAATTGAAACCTGAATGTCAACTTGAAACTCAAAAATAAAATTGAAACCTGAATTTATTTGAACCAAATTTTTGCGCAGCATGAAAGCGCTGTTGTAAGTCCACTGCTGCTGCAGCAACGTCGCCAGATTTTACTAATATAATTTTTATTGTGCTGGAATCCTGCCCTTTGGTGACACAGAAGGCGAACATTTCGTCAATATTGCGTATGAAAACATCCGGTTTTAGGCTTGCCAATCGGACCACACGTTTAATTACAGCAGACATCCCGTCACAGACAGATTGACCGTGAGAGGTTGCTGACTATGTTCACGTTGATTGCAAAATCGCCTTTGTGATTAATGAGATTAGCAAGTAACTTGTAATTTTTGTACTGGGAACCACGTCCATCAGAGATGTAGTGCAGTTTGTTGATAAACGGAAGATCTCTACAAATGATAGGGACGACTTTCTTTTGGAAAGCATAAAATGTTGTAGTATTGTGATCGAGATGATCGCTAAGGACGATGTAGGACTTGTAGACAAGTTGGTATGCTGATCTGTCTTTAAAATAAACAACAAAGGGATGTACAGTTGCCTGGGCTGGATTCCAATGACTGGACTGGACTTCATCCTGGTGGATAAAGCGATAGTTCATGGCAAAATCCACGTAGCATATACCTTCTATATTGTATATCGTTTCTACCGTTCTTCCAGATTATATTTGAAAACGATTACGACATTTGAAAAGCTACCAATACGACCAACCCTAGTTCTTACTCCAAACAAGTGAGAATTCAAGGACCAAAAGTGTGTCTCTAATTAAAATTGAAAATTCAACCTTTTATGTTGATCTTTCATACTGAGAATAAAGCTGAATTAGGTTCTAGAATAGGAATCGTGAATTTCGGATTACTGTTTGACTTTTTAAATTTAATGTCGGGGTACATATCAGATTTACATGGATAATTTATTGGTCGATATGGCCTTGGCCCTAACAACCTGCACCGATTCATTACATTGTTTCATGTAATATAAAGTTGAAAAAACTAGTAAAATGCGAATTCTTAATAATTTAATTTAATTGTAAATTGTTGATCAATGGTTAGTATTTGAGTTGAATGTGAAGTAGACAGTGTGGTTTTGGTATAGGTAAAAAGGTTCACTGTCATCACAAGAGCCATTAAAAACCTATACAACTTTTTCTGTCCTTCATTGAGATATTTTTTAGATACATACGGAGTGAGATCATTAAAACAGTCATTTACATCATATACTGAGCAATAAAATCATGTACAACGTTTTGTTGCATTTATAAATATAATTTTTCAGTTAATATGAGATGGGATCATGTTTCGTGAATCAAGTGTAACGAGATATAGTTATTTATCAGATTTACATGTGTTTAGAGCTGTTTTTGATTTGATATAATAACTGGATAATTTATTTAGCACAAAGTGTGATGTTCCTGTGATTTGTTTTGATTTTAAAGATTGAATGCATCCGTCAATAGTGTTAAAATGTGGAATTTAAATGTGACTCGAAATGAAAAAAATCAAAATTATTATGGGAAATAACTTCAATAAATCCTCTTTGAAATAAAAATTCAGCTCCAACATCACCTGTGCCTCAAAACTAGGGAGGTATAATATAATATTAAAAGAATATAATACGAAAAATTATGCTAATATGAGTTCCCTTATCCCTCAGCAGATCTACATAAAAACCTTTTTGTCGCCACCACCCGAGTCTCAGCTTGAAAAGTTGTGATCTCTGGGGCCAACTGTCAACTGGGCGAACGTCTTTCAGCATAACGCTACCTTGCGAGGTTAGTGACATGTCATCATCGAATCAGCACTTGATTCCAGGATAGTTTGCACCAGAGGTCCGATTTCCGTATTTGTTCCTGGACCAGCAATCCTGGTTGTGTTGAGCAAAAACTAAATTTTCCGGAAAATCCCGGTTACTACAAATCAAATCCTTTTTAAGTATAAATTCTGATTCGCTGAGCAAAAAATAAAATGTTTGGAAAAATCCCTATTTTAGAAACATCCCAGCAGGAATAAATGAAGTCCTTGAGTTTGGCAGCCTCACAGTTTCACAGAAATCGGACCCCTGATTTGCACACTTAGAGTTTTGTGACATTTAGATTTCACAAATCCACGTCATAGCCCTAATGTTATTGACTTGATGACGAGTGTCATATTTTCTGGCACATTCATCAAGGGCTGTGCACATAAAGCAGATACCATTTTTCTTTTAGAAGGAATCAACTGAATCCTTTCAAACGCTGAGGACTCTTTCTATTTCTACCCTGATTTCTGAGTAGAGTAGACAATGTACCAGACTTTAACAGAAAATGAATTAAATGTCAAGAGATGTCATCTCGGAGGATATGGGACAATCGAAATGCTGTTTATACTGGTGAGCTTTAATTGCAAACCAAACTTTTATATCGTCGCCAGGACCAATTAGTCCCAGTTTACACCCAAGCAACCTCATCCACTCATCCACACTTCATCAAAAAATAAATTAAACAGCTACTGCCATTCTTACCTCAATATCAGTTTAAGTATATTATAAACAATCAATTAAACATGTAACATCCTCTAATTATTGCCGGTAAAGTGACTTAATAAACTCGAGTGTTGTCAAAAGCAATGGATATGGTAAACCTGCAACACACAAATATTAAAGAGCTAGCAACAATACCGTTGTTCAAGATCTTCAAAATCCTATCGTTTAGATGTATTTTTGCATTGTCGTATTTTATATTCCTAGGACATTTAAGGATTGTTCTGGTAACCTTATAAAACTTTATTTTGTAATTCAATGCCCGGACGTAACGAATGAGACATGAAACAAATTTTTATAAGCAACAATAAAATTCCCGAAATGAAAATTGATTGAGTTTATGGTTAGAGGAATGCTCATTATTTCTTTGCACCTTGTGATTTGTGTTATCTAGTTCACATGATTAGAATTATGACACGATCTTTAGAGATCCGGAACGCAATCCGGTATTGAGATGCTCAACTGAAAATGTAGAAAATATTCGACGTTTAGGCGTGCACATATCGTAGCAGCAGAGGCAAAACAGTATGGCAGAAGCATGTACGAGTAGAACATTTTGCGTTCAACCACGATATGCGTTATCATTATTGATGCATTTTGGTTTATAATCGTTCGTTTTCATCGTATAATCATTTTTCATTTTGGAAATTTTATTGTTGATTTTCAAAAATATTGTCTAATTCGTTAGGTATGGTCAATAAATTACAAAATTAAGCTTTATAAGGATTCCAACACAATCCTCAAAACTTCAGGGTTTGGAACTAACCATTCCGCAGTGCCTGGAAAAGTTCTGCTAAAAATGAAAATAATTGCTGCATGATTTTACGTTTTTAATAAATACATGTTATAAAATACCAAAATTGGGGCTTGTGCAGAAAATTTTGTATGCTTTGAAAATTGCAATTCATCATCGCAAGTAAAACACTAATCTAACATCTAACACTATAATGATAAATCATAATTACAGGTATAAATAATAATAAATCATAAGAAAATGATTAAATACTGATACATAATAATTAAATGATTGAATACTGATACATAATAATTAAATGATTGAATACTGATACATAATAATTAAATGACTAAATAATGATAAATCATAATTAAATGACCAAATAATGGCACATTATAATTAAATGACTAAATAATGATAAATCATAGTTAAATGTTTAAATACTGATACATCATAATTACATGATCAAATAATGATACATCATAATTAAATGACTAAATAATGATAAATCATAATTAAATGACTAAACATTGGTAAATCATAATTAAATGACTAAATAATAAATCATAATTAAATGACTAAATAATGATAAATCATAATTAAATGACTGAATAATGATAAATCATAATAATTAAATGAAAAACCAGACTAGTCGTTAAAGACCGGCTTTGGTAGCTCTAGACACGACCAGCTCTTCTTCCAACTTAAATTTTTCTCGGCCGTACTTACACAATGGATTGACGGAGCACATGCAATATGCGACTCTCACTAAAACTAGTTGTAAGCCAGTGTGCAACATCCTTAGATATTTATACTCGAAGTGCTTTAAAGTCCCTTGAGTCAAACCTTGAATAATTGTAATTTAATAAAAAACATGATTTTGATGAAAATAAATTTCCTGATTAAGAATAATTGTACAAAATACCATAATCTCATGATATTTCATAGTTTCGCTGTGTAGTTACTATTACAACCTTCACATGATATACACTGACCTACTTTTCATTCATCGATGCATCCTCCCGGCAATGTTCATCGTTTGTGCAATGCGAGGTGTCGAAGTCTGGTTTTCGCCCGTGAATTATAATTAACTAAATCTTGATTTCTTTTAGTTGTTTATACGAATTTTCCAATTATTAAATTCTTCCTTTTTAACTGGTAATTAAGGATTATTGCATCTCTGGACAGGTTTGCTCAACTACAATTTTCTTAGTTACGCGTATTCTGTACCACTTACTTTAAGTCTGGTTTTGCTCTTATTATTTATGTAAAATCATTTTCATTTTTAAACTTGATTACATTAACTTTCCAGTTATTACATCCGATTAACTGGCGATTGGCGATTGTTATCGGTCTGTACAAAGTATAAATTATTTCCGATGTAAGTACAAGTTAACTTGTTTGTATTCGATGTACGTAGTTGTAACCAAATAGCACTACAGAACGCAAAATAATTTATGATTTTTGTGAGATAAATCTATCCAAGCCATTTTTCCCCGAGGAGTCAGGCAAATATTGTTTTAAGAGACAAATAGGATGCTGTAATACCAGTTGCTCGTGCGGAGTGAGTTTGCAAAAAAAAATTATTAAATTTTGTGATAAGTAAAGGCTAGATATGGTAGTTCAAAACAGTAATAATTAAAGTTTACGCTGATCAAATGTTTGCCTGCTAAAATTATTAGAATTGATCACAGAATAATAATTGAATGAACGCTGTGATTCCAGGAAAAGACGTGCTTCAACATTACAATTTAATTATTTGTATATATGACATTTGTTGGACGATTTACCCAAAGTTAGAATTTAATCGTGGTGATTAACAGGTTATTAGGGATATGTAAACGATATGCCAAACGATATAACGAGACATTATCGCCCATATCGTGCATTTTGGAACAAAATGATCGTGCGTTTTTTGTTGTAATTTTTAAACGATATATCGTGTGGTTAAGAATATCATTATCATTCCATAAATGTCATACTCTAACGTTTTTTGTTGAAAATAATTTCCTGCAAATGACGGAAATTTGTTCCCAAATGAAAAGTTTGCAAAACTAAGCGTCATGCGTGTGTTCAAGTTTAACTTGCGAGCAAGCCAATATTTAAAATAGTGGTATTTCCGAATTGCATTCAGTATCGTTTTCGCGTATATCGTTACCGTGTATTTTAAAGTCAAATATCAGCAATATCGGTATCGTTTGAAAATTAACGATACGTACATCCTTACAGATTATGACTGATATATTATTATCCACTGTTCAAAATATTCAAGTGTACATAATAAGCTAGTGGTAGTTGTTTTAAATTAACCATACATATTCCAAGATGCAAGATAGTAGTAGCTTTGTTGGCAACTTTTTAAAATTTGAAATACCAATTTGAGAATTGAAAAAATATTACATCATTAACTGACTAATTAAAATTCCAATTAAAACATAAAATATCCTAAGAACCTCGGCTGCTGTAGTCGACCTCATATCATCCAAACCCATGCAAGAGTCGAGTACAAGAACAAACCCAACAAGTTACTCCCACAGCAAGCCCGACGATAAGCCACTATCCTGCTATATATGCAAAGAAGAACACTTCACATTCAAATGCTCCAAACTCATCGCTGCCAAGGACAGTGAGAAGAAGAAGCTGGTCGAAAATTCAAAACTCTGCATGAACTGCCTCATACCTGGCCACCCTTGGAATTCATGCAAATCAATCAAAACTAGCTTCCATGGCAATAAAAAGCTCCATTTCCTCCTTCATTCAATCTATGGTAAAACCAAGAAAGACAAAAGTTCCTCCACCCAACTCAACACAGAAACCAAATTAAACCTTTACGGCCTCAAACCAACAGCAGTGGTCGCCTGACTGGATTCATCTCGTACACCTGTTGACGTTAGATGTATGTTGTATAACCGCTCTGGAAGCAACTTCGTAACAACCGCTATAGTCTCCAGGTGAGACATGAAACGTTAAAACCTTCAGCAAATCTAGCGGATTGAAGGACTGTCAGGAGACAAGGTTACTCAAGTGAAGGAATTTACGGAGGTAATAATCAAATCACGGTACTATAAGATACCCCCAATTAGGTTTACGGCACTAATTATCAACCAATTGGTCAACCTTCGCCTCAACGAAAATTCAAGAATAAGTGGTCACACATCCCCTCCCAAAGTCTTGCAGATTCCCACTTCAATATTCCCTGTAGTGTAGACTTTCTATTTTCAACCCGAATTTATTCAAACGTCATCCAATCTGAAATCCAGAGGTCAGCAAGGCGAACCAACTGCCCAAGAATCGTCTCGCGTCTGGTTAGTCTACGGAAATGTACAAAACGAGAATCCGTCTCCATCCGTGTGTCAGAAGATCATTATGTTACCAACACAACTAGAGAATACGATGGAAGCTACATGGTCTAAGCCCTCAAGCGACCGTATTCCATTAAAGGCAATTTTTCCAGAAACACCGAATTCCATCAACAATATGTGTCAGCTATTGTTCATATCTGCATAGCATATGGAGCCAGTACCCCACAGTTAGCGTTCCCAGACGACCCGGAATGCCCGGGACAGTCCCGGAATGGCACTCCTTGTACCGTGTCCCGGAATAGTGTATTCCGGGAAACTCTTTCCTATTGTTTTCTCAGACTTCTGTACAGCCTTTAAAATTTAGATGCGGGAGCACTAAATCAACAGCAATTTTTAAAAACGTTCTGGGACCTGCCGCGCAGCAATTATTAGTAAATAGTTTAAATTCTTCTCCCTATTTTAACGTTTCGTCAGATGCTTCTAACAAAGTTGAGAGATATTTAGCATGTTTAAATATTAATTATTACAAATTTTTGAATCGTTCTAAAAGCGAGTACAAATCATTCCTGTATCACTACTTCGACTAAAGTTTCTGGTATTATGAAATATCTTCTGGAAAGTTGTGTAAACCAATACAACGATAAATTTTACGGAAGTAGCGCTAATGCAATTCTGAAAGATTTACCCCCGGAACACCAGAAGAGCTTTGAACGGGAAGCTTTGATTTTTATTATTTACTAAGTCTTGCGGGCACACTCGATATTAAATTAAATGAGGACAAGCTGTACAACAAATTTTGCCTACTTTGTCAAATTTATGAGTTTTTGGTTGTGATTAAATCGGTCGTTGCAAAGTGAATTGAGATTGGTAAGAAAGAAAAATGTCCTAAACTATTCTAGCTTATATCGTTCATGCTGTCAATTCCTGATAGCAACGCGTTTGCAGAAAGGGGTTTTCAGCCTAATAAAGTGTTATTACTTGCCAAAAAGGATGAAAATACAATTAGGAATCTTGTGTACACTAAATTTGTTTTTAATTATTTTGTCCCGGAATGACGTTTCAATAAAGTGGGAACCCTACCCACTGAACAATTCATACCTAACAGCGGCTGCTAATACCTCCCCCACCATACAGTGGTAAAGGAAGGTAGTTCCACGACGAAACTGCCAGTGGTCTTTGACACCAGCGCCATAACCACGTCCGGGGAATCCCTCAACAGCCAACTTATGACCGGTTCTACCATACAATACCTCCTCAACATTCTCATTCGCTGGAGGATTTGGTTGGTGCCAATCTCCGCGGACATTAAGCAGATGTGCATACCCAACAACGTCACAAATGAACAGACTGGTTTGGTTGTAATTTTGTGGTTGGTATTTGGATTTTGTAATATCTGCAATTACTTTAATACTAATTCTTGTGCTTCATATAATTTAACGTCAATGTTGTAAATAGGTTATGCCTACGCTTTGTTTATACAGCTAAACGATGTGATAACCCTTATCAATTTATGTCCAATGATGTTATTGAAAATTATCGTATTTTATCGTACCATTTGGCTCAGTAGGTACTACTGAAAAATTGTTAAGCAACTGTTGTCGCCCGAGCGCGCTTAACGTTGCTGATTGTGTAATGTCTTTGACCGTATGTGTAGATATTTCTTGTCACTCGCAGTGTTTGCGACAATTAAGCACCACCAATCGTTGAACACGATCGTGAAACACCACCTGTGCAAGGTTTCACTAACAATTGTTGGGCATTACGCTTTGTTCTGAACACGTTGACGTTTTTATACATTTGGGCCCCTCTGTACTTACAGGTCTTCTGGAGACGAATGGTATCCTCCCTTGTCCGACCAGAGCGAAGAAGCCCGGCGAAAGCGGGGCTTGAAGTCAACTTCAAGATGAAACAAAATCTTTAGTTGAACATTCAATTTCGACTCCAAATTCAACAACAAAATAAAGCTTTTCATTTGAGAAACAATCAATTCAACTTTATGTACAAATAATTGACAGTTCTAGTTGATTAATTGACAATTTCTGAATCAGTTAAACATGCGCGTAGGAAAAAGTTTATAATGAACAGAAGATACTATGCCACGCTCTGCAAACGCAAATCTCCTGAAATCTCTTTCATATACAATTTGTAATAATTATTACGTCAAAATAAAGGAAAGAAAATTGTTGATTTAGTTGTTAGTGGAGACTCAGAAGTTGGTTCAAGCAGACAACTAAATACAAGAAATCCATCGACATAAAAAATCGTTGTTTTCACCGACGGAGTTTAGGACTGTCTGAAATTTGATACCCATTTGGAGGTTTTGAATCAAAAATCAAATTGATGTTTCTAAAAACTCGGGAAACTATTCTATTTATTCGATTTATTCTAATGGTATTAAATGTTTGTAATTTTACGTGATAAAAGGCATTAGCAAATATGCGATAAACCATTATATTTTTTAGTCTGATATTAAGTAGAACAATTGTTTAATGCCACGTTAAATTGTTCGACTCAATTTAAATCAACTTCGAGTCCATTTCAATTCAGCTTCAATTTGTACAGATATTATTACTTGTAATTGTCAACTTCAAATATTGGAGCTATTAGTTGGTTTCCGATAATTGATTGTCAATTAAAAACCAATGTGGATTTGAAGATCTTCGAGTATAAATATCTAACGATGTTGCACACTGGCTTACAACTAGTTTTAGTAAGAGAGTCGCATGTTGTCGTCAATGCATTGTGTAAGCACGGCCGAGAAAAATTTGCAAAGTCTGAAGAAGAGCTGGTCATGTGTAGAGCTACCAAAGCCTGTCTTTAACGGCTAGTGGAAACTAGAGCATGAATTAGTTTACTCCTAATTGGAAGAGCCGGACCAATCATTTATGTGACCATTGCGCTAGATATAGCTCCTCACGAGTACGGGTCGAGTACGGTTTCAACTTAAATTGGTACGTGTACTCGTCTGTCGAGTATCCGTTTTCGTACTCGAACTTGGAGCACGAGTACGAGTTCGGGACATAAATTCAAAAGTACTTGAACCCGTACTTGGATTTGCATTTGATACTCGAGTAATTTCCTCCAGCACAATGTCCACATCCATATTTCCTTGATTCCAAAAAAAGCTGTTGTTATTCCTATGCAAAACAGGAAAAGCGGTTAAATTCAAAATTACTACGAATAGCATGAAACGTTACACCTACAGCGTAAGTTATTGGGGGCAATAAGATAACTGTCCCAAAAGTCGAATGTTCCGGTTTACGATAACTGTCCCGCTCCGGTTTACGATAACTGTCCCGCTCCGGTTTACGATAACTGTCCCGCTCCGGTTTACGATAACTGTCCCCGAATTACGATAACTCCCAAAACAAGGACAAACATAAGGGCCGGGGGAAAGGAAGGCCCTTTGGTGGAAGGGTAAGGATTCAGGGGAAGGAAAGGCGACTTTCCGGTTTACGATAAGTGTCCCAGTTTTGTAAATTCGATAAGTGAAGCGATGTAATTATGAGGAGGGCATACCAGCTTTCCAGATTGAAAACCTAACCCGTCGTTTCGGACGTTCAGGTTAGGTTAGTTTAGAGCTGGAATGCCAATGTGACTCTGAAGGCCCCTTCGGGGCCATCATAGTCACGTCACCCCTTTCCAGCCTAAACTAACCTAACCCTCACTGTCCTCAACGACCACCACACAGAATCCACACCTGGGGGACGAGATGGTTGAGAAGGAGTAAAAGTAGCGAAATAATTGAGTCCGTATTGCTGTGATAAGTTGTTGTAAGAAACTTTATTGAATTAAATGTAATTGGGAATGCAAATAAGAGTTTCAGCCATTAACTTGGCACTACGTGCCAAGTACGCCGAATTGCTCATTCGGAACTTGGGACAATTATCGTAATTCGGAACTTGACACAGTTGTCGTAATTCGGGGACAGTTTTCGTAAACCGGAACTTTCGAGTTTTGGGACAGTTATCGTAAACCAGAACTTTAAAGCTTTGGTGCAGTTATCGTAGTACAACCAGTTATTGTTACAGCTCCGAATTGAGTACTACTATAGTTACTAATTGTAAGTATTTACCTATCGCCATACAATATAATGGAACGGGAGAATAGGGCAGAATTAATGGAGGTTAGATTGAGATTGACATGACTGAAGACAATCCAGTCGATATGACTGGCAGAATCAAATCTTGATCTATTGTTCATCGGCATTTTAATCTCTTTGGAGAAAATTTTCATTGCAAACACTGTTCGTAAGTTGCAGTTACAAATTTTTTTGAGTTGAATCTACTGTTTGTTTTCTATGTCAGTCTCTCTCTATTAAAAAATAACGACTAAAATTTTTTTTCAGTGTACTTGATAATCGAGTACGGTTCCAGTACGAGTTCAAGTACGGGTCGGTCGGTATAAACGTTTTATACTCGTACGTACGGTCTAAGTTCGATAAAAAATTAAGAAAAATAATACCGTCCTCCGAGTACCGGATTTTTTACTCGTACTTGAAGACACAAGTCCGGGTCAAGGGGGAATTTGGGCCGACAATTCGAGTACGGTTCCAAGTACGAGTACGGTATGGATAACTACTCGACCCGTGAGGAGCTATAGCGCTAGAGCAAAAATCAAGTGAACGGGTTTTATTTAATTCCGACGAGCCGTGCATATACACATATTAATTCCTTTGTGATCAAGTCAAAACCTAAATTTGTTGACAACAACCAAGCAACAAATGCTAACGTTGCTAATGCAATTCGGAGTTCTATTATTAAGTTTTAGGCAGTAGATAGAAAATTGTTATTGTTGTGGAGAGAATTTTTTCATTAGCTGTGGGGAACATGTTTAGAGAAGTAATCGCCACACTACTGCCCATCACACTAACCTGCAATAATGAAGAGAATGCCAGCGATGAATGTGGCCACTCTCTTACGTCTCCACAAGTATCCCCAGATGGCGGAAAGGATACCACATACTAAAAGGAATGAAGCAGCAAAAAAGAGTGGCCCAGCCTTTGTGACCGTATCTAAACGACCAAAAGCTTAATCAAAAACTCATCAATTCATCAGAAACTCGTGAATTAGTACATTTCTAAATTAACTTACACGGAATGGCCATGGTTGAGTCATGTGGCTCTGGAGTATAGCGCTCCTTCGCAAAATAGTCAATCGCGAAACAGTGCGTCACGGTTGTGTTGATTTGAGCTGGAAACACAAACATTTAGCATTAATGTTCCTCATAGCGATGATGTAGACATGGCCTATCCAGTACCTCACTTCAGATAATAATGTATGCGTATAAATTAAAATAATTTTTTCCATGGATTTTGCCATTTTATTTTGTCAGCACGTTTAATAATGATGAATCAATAAATGCTACCGGATGTCTATGATTATCCCAAACGGTTCCGGATTCGATGCGTTTTTCCAGGAGGAAGGAAAAGATTCCTTGACAAAAACTGTTTAGAAAAAGTATACAAAATTCAAGAATAGGCTTTTAAACACTGAAACTCTTCTTGCCAGCACTGTATACATTCCATGCTTGTTTATAATACGGGAGAGGATTCTGATAGTATAATATCTCTGTTGCATGACTTTGGTTTTTTGCATTTTTAGTTGTCATTCGAAGCTAACTATTGGTAGAATTTGGTAAAAATTAGTGTAATAATTGTTTTAAGTTTAAACAACATTTTTATTAACAAAGATTTTCAGAAAATATTTTAATAAATATTTATGTTTCGAATGAAGTTTTCGCTGGTAAAATGTGCAACATTGTTTCGGATAACCGACAAACGGTTCGGTTATAAAAATCATCCGAACGGATGAATGGCGGTTCGGTTTCGGATAGGAGTATTTTTTTATCCGAACAAAACGGTTCGGTTAGGATTTTGACAAATAATTAACCGAAAACTTCGGTTCGGTTACGGTTCGGATTTGTGTTTTATCCGAACCGATCTCATTCTTTACTTTGGTGAGCACTTAACTCTTCATTGCACATGTATTTAAACGTTATTACTCGTTACTTTGACTCCTCGATGCGGGCCCGAACTATCGTTGCAGCTAGAATTGCATGTAAAAGCTTCCACTGGTAGTCTATTTTCAGACTTGCTTAAATCTCTACAGAACGGAAGAGGGATTGCTTTTACAAAAGCAAGATCAAATAAGGGTCATATGAAGGAAGTTGAAGAAATTGAAACTTTGAGAGTCAGTGTTGAAGATGTCGAAAAAAATGTCCATTTCAGCAATAAAATTAATAATATAATAAATTAAATGTAAGAAAAACGGAAAAACGCAAATACAATCAAAGAATCTGTAAGTGAAAAACAATAAGGTTTTCAATTTTTAAATTACAATGAAACTGACTTGCGCTCTAATACTTGTTCAAAATCGATGACGTGTATACAAATTAAAGGGATTCGTTTCCAATTTATACAACGCTTTGGGCATCTATGGCACTTTGACGTATTGGGCATTTTGATCACTTTCAGCCTAGAACAGGCATTTTTGGCATATTCGCTTCGAATTCACCAATATGCTCTAACTTTCTACTAATTTTTCAGACTATATCACAACGCAGTATGTTGTAAGTTGATTGACAACTTTAAGAAAAAATTATGATTATGTTTTATATATTTTGCTGTTAGAATTCGTTGGCACATATTGTATTACTATTTAAACTTCGGGAGAAAACATTCGTGATAAAATGCAATACAAAAACATTTAAAAGCTAGCAACAAATACCATTGTTTAAGAGCTTAAAAACTCCATCGTTTAAATGTGTTTTCGCATTGTTGCATTTTTTTTACTAGTATTAGTATTTTATTACAATAGATATCTGAAATAATCTGAGTTGGCATGTACCCCCGCTCCGAAGTTTATCTCAAGAATTCACGTACGGTTGTCCCTAGAATCGCAACTTTTTCTCTGCATAGCATATACTCTTAATTATTTTCACACTTGAAGTAGAAGTCCTATGTAGTAGGAAACATTTGTAATTTCGAATTGCAGACCGAAATTCGTAGAAAATTGGAATCGAATTTCGGAATTTGGGATATAACCAACCATTAGTACGAAATCAAATAAAATACCTTAAAAGTATTTGAAAAGTAGTTCTGAAAATATTAGTCGCATATTTGCTTTGCAGGTTTCTCAGGTACTCGGCCGTAAAGGTCTTCATCAGATCGGATTGATCCGGACGGATTCGGATCGGATCGTATTCGGATAGGATTGAAAACTTAATTAATCCTATCCGTCAAACATATGGCGGACCGGATGCATCATTTGAATCCGTGTATTTATTTCGGATAGGATTTGATGCAGTAATGAATGCATCCGACCGGATAGGATGAGCATGTTCTGTGTTTTCGGATGATCCGGCGGATATCCGTCTTTTAGACGAGCCCTCTCGTGAGGAATAATGCTATCATATTGTCACGCATTTTATAGTAGAGCGATTCTTGGATTTGAAATAGAGGTGGGGCCAGGAAGCGGGCTATTTGATTCGGGCCGGCCCGAATCCGACCGGGTTTTAGCCGGGTTCGGGCTGCAAATACGAACTTACGTCGGGCTCCGACCGGGTTCGGGCTGCACTAAAACAATGAAACCGGGTTAAGATCGGGCTTGGGCCTGCATTTATTTTTCAGTTCGGGTTTCGGGCGGGTCACAAATTACAAATGACCCGACAATTCTACTAGAATATGATTTAGGACAGATAGGTGGCATGCATATTTGACGTTGCGCAGAGTTCAAGCATTGCTTTCATGTATATTCATGCCAAAGCTAAATAATGGTTCACTGTATTTAATACGTACACATTAGCGATGCCAGTTATCGCCATTCATCTCATATCGCAATTATAGTTCTCGGGTAAATCCCATTTTACGATATATCGTCTATCGGCGATATATCGGACCTTACCGTTATTAAAACTAGATAAGCTAGGGAAATTTATAACGCAATAATTTAAAAGTGATTCATCAATTCATTCAATTTATATCAGAACAATACAGTTAGCAATAAATTAACGAAAACTGCAGGTTATAAGGAAGCTTTCTGCAAGCTTATGAAAGGTTACTTTCATATAAAGTAACAAATTAAACCTCTGCGTCAAAGAACAAATCCGAGCAATCCTCCAAGTCAGATTGTGCGGTGACGAAACTAGCGTTGTCATCCAAGTCGGCATCTTCTGACAGGTACAAATCTTGAACAACCGAATTCGGTGACTCTTAACCTAATTTGACACTACGCACTGCTTTGAGTTGATATTTCATACCGGAATTATTTTCCGTAGTTGATATATGTAAGTGCTGGATCTGTTTCACACAGTTTACACAAAGCCTTAAATCAATGTTTTCTTAGCAGAAAATATTCCCAAACCTGAGCTAGGTCCTCTGTAATCCTTCGAGTCATAAGTTTTGTTCATGAGATCTGTATCTAGTTTTTTAATTCCTTCTTTTACCCCCTCCATCGATTCCGCTCACCTTCACTAACTATTATAAACGATTGTTGTTTCATTAAAATACATTACTAAACCGAAAATGCGTCGGAGAGAAATGAAATGAGGACGACTGCACGCACAATTATTGTCGATGGCGGTAATACATGTGTGCAGTTGTGCATACTATATACATGATATTTGCATACAAAGAATGTTTCTAGTGAAGGAGCTTGTACGGCAGCGCTGTTTAAGCCAGTAATGCTTGTATGCCATTTAGATGAATCCCTTTGTATTATTCTCATTTAACTGCGCAACCAAAGGCACATGAGAAACAGGCCCAATGTATGGAAATTGATATTTGCGAGACACCGATATTCTCGACACATTTGGCGATTTTTATCGCAAGTTATATCGGTGGTAAATTGGCAATATTTCCGAGAATATCGTCTCGGCATTATCGTATTTGGCATCCCTAGTACACATGCTTAAACATTTTGAAACGATCCCTTAAGTTTGATAGTTTATCTTCAAAAAATGTCAGAGCTAAGTTTTCCTCCGTGTGTGCACGTTTATTGGGATGGACAGTATATGCAAATAGTGGTCGGATCGATTCAATTTGATTCAATTTGAAGCTTGAATTGAATCGAAAATCCGATTTTCGATTTGATTTGCCCCAAAGCAATTCAATTCGATTCAATTCACTCAGTGAATCGAATTGAATCGTAAATCGAACGATTCAAGTGGGAAAATACAAAATTTTCCTTATGTTACTGGTGTGTCGTATACATATTATAAAGGGTATAGTAAAAGCTACGCTAAAATAACAAACGTTGTGGTATACGTAGTTTTTTGGACTTTGAATATGCGGGAAAAAAGTACCCGTGCGCAGCCGAAGCGGTTTTGATGAATTGTTTGAATTGCAATTCACAAGATATGATTCGATTCAGTTCAATACCCAAATCGAATCATTCGATTTGGCTTTGCTGCAAATCGAATCGAAATACTACTGAATCGAATTGAATCGAATCGAAAATTTCCAATTCTGAATTGAATTGGTCCGACCACTATATGCAAATAAAATAGAATATGTAAATAAAGGTTTCACAGCGGATTCACTTGTTAGTAAAAGCCGGATTTTCATCGGGTTTTAAAACTATTTAAAGATCAGGTTTTTAGCGGGTTCGGGTTGTAAAATATTTTGGAGACCGGGTTTTTAACGGGTTCGGGTTTCACAAAATGTGAAGTGCATAAAACGGGCCGGGTTGAATATCGAATATTTAGCCCGTTGGCGGGCGGGGTCGGGCTAATTGAGTATTTGCTCGGGTTTCTTCCGGGTTCGGGCCTGAAGTCAAGCCCGAATCCCACCTCTAATTTGAAACTTTAGTGCATTCATGAGAATTCTCGTCCTCCATACACGCATGCAACGTGCCCGGCATCAATTGTTCAAATTCTTCGTGAATTTGTTGTTACATTTTTAATTATTTTTCTCAGTACTTATTTCCAACATGAACTTAAAGAGTTGGTGGAAAAATATTCAAGACAAAAGAATCAAGGAAAGCCGTGTCAATTATATTGAATGCATAATCTATTTGTTTTCAGTTTTTTGGAAGCAAAATTGGTTTTGCATCTAACGAGGTAATTATCGATACACCGGAATTTAAAAATTTTCATATTGATTTGAATGTGATAAAATTAGAAACACGCCCAATATATAAGATACATCTCTTTTACGGTTTCTTGAAGTAAGGTTCGGATATCCGCGGATCAAATCGGATGCATCCGTAAATGTATCCACCGGACCGGACCGAAAATTTTATCCGATCCGAACATTCCGGATCGGATACGGATACTTATAAAATGGTATCCGACTCTATCGGATCGGATAGGATGGGTGTTTTTGAAATCCGGAATTTACCGGATCGGATAGGATCGAATACGGATGAGACCAGAATCCGATCCGTGAAGACCTTTACTCGGCCTGCGATGAGGTCAAAGTTTTACAGTAGCAATGGAGGGGAGGTATTAAATTCACAACTAGTAGTTAAATAGTCACTTTATTTAAGAAAATGTGTCAAAGTAAGTATCGTGGCATCCACTGGAATACTCATCATGGAATTCTATTTAGTCTTTAAACCGAATGACAATTTAAGGAAGTTGCCAGCTATAGTTGCAGATGTTATGTAAATTAGGATATTTCAATGCGCTACGGTCATTCCCAAGTAGCACTACATACACACTACAACTACGTATATTTCAACGAAAATTTTACTTCCTTGATTGGTGTGATTCAATAAACAATTTTAGTCAAATTGAAATTAGTTGAACGAAACAAATGCTGATAAATCTCTGAAAATGTTTGGTAAGTCATGGGAGGTTGTATAATATTTAGCATCGCTCCTATAGTGGGCTAGTATCGGAGGGGTTGTGAATCCTTTATTGGTACTTTGTAGTATTGCTGGTAATTCTTCTTTCCTGAGAAAGGTGAAGAAGGTGAAAGGAAAGGAGACCAGTTTTACTCGTATTTTCACTTTTTATGGACTAGAACTGCCTTTAAAGGAAAGAATAGAAACTTATAATTGACGTGACTCGCCTCAACAATATACCCCTCCCCCGCTGTCCTGTCTCTTTCAAATCATCATTCCCACACAAACTTATCGCCAGTTAAGAAAAGCTTGACGAGATTTACTGTGCTGGAAAACGAGAAAAGAGTAAAAGTTGCAATGGATGGTCGGATGTCATAATAGCTCTTATTGAACATGAGGGCTAAAAGAAACAGCATGAGTGAAATCCATGTATTGTGAGCACTCCACTTGGTCAACTAAAAGACTCAAACCTTATGCTATTCAGTCAAACAATGCATTTTCACACCCGTGTTCAGTCCCACTGAGTCGCTTCTTATCATCTTAAATCCTATCATTCCACAACCCATATTTAGCTGCGAGCTGCAACATAAAATATTATTAATATCTAATAGGTATTAGAGTAGCGGCGTCAAAAACCTCTTACAAGTAACCCTCGCCACATACCAACTCGGGATCGGAATGAAATTTTGTGTGAGCTTAGGTATATGGTCCAATGTTCAAGCGCGAACAAATTTTCAGGCCATCTCGCCCTGGTTTTCGCGGGAAATCCCCCAAAAAAATTTCATTATCGAAAGTCGGTGATGCAAGGTAATACATGCTAAAGGACACATTTTTGCATGCATTCATCATAAGTGGTTCCAAAGCTCACATACTAACCATATTGACCATCATTGGATCCTTTGGATCAGATTGGGATTGGACAATATTGGTCACAACTAGTTTCCTGACCTCAGACTGCCCCGATTTCATCACAGCTGGTTTCTTGGATCAAGATATGCTTACATTGGTCATCACTGGATTCTTGACCTCAGATTGGCCCATATTGGTCACAGTTGGTTTTTTGATCTATGTATATATCAATGTCTACTCGATACATATAATCTCTGAAGAACTAAACAATCAGTTATTACGCGGTTACGTTTTGCTACGGGTTAGCGTTTAGCCGCCCTGCACATTTTTTTATCTCAAAACGAAGGGTTTGGTAGTTACAGAAATCCAGATAATAATTTTTACCACACTTAAATACATTAAGACTCGGGAACGGGACCGGAAACACCAGCTGAAGGAACGGCTACGGTTACACATCTTAAATTTCTGGGTATGGGAACAGGAACGGGTCCGGGTACGCATTTTTATTAAATTCATAGAAATAGGTACCTAAAATACTGATCCAACCATGACGGGATCGGGTCTGGGAACACTTAAGGAGATATAAATTTAGTTGTAAAGTTATGCTAGTTTTCGAGGTTCTAGTTGCTCCAAGTATTAATATTTAGTACATTTAGTTTTATTATAGTTAAATTATATTGAAATTCGTAGAAAATAATTGAATAAATTGGATTTTCATTTTCATTTTACAAAACAAATACATTTGAATTGGTATCTGAATCCTTTAAAATTAATCTTAATTGAAATTTTATCTGGTTGTATCCATAAATTTCGATACTCCAGCCGTTCATATCACATGTTTTAGTACCTCAGTTGTAAGTTTCAGAAAGTAACTCGAGTGCATCTTGCGTTGTACCCCCAGAGGGTACCACGAAAGTTGCGAAATCCTAAAATTACTGCCCTGAAATTTCACGTTAAATCCCATTAGGGTTTTGAATTTTTCAAAAGCTGTCATTTTTACTATTTGAGATTTAGCATAGTACATTATGATTATCCAAGCAACTAATTTAAACACATACTTGAGGAAAATGTTCTACGAGCCACCAAAACATGACACTATAGGAACCGCAAACCTATTCAATCCAAACAAAGCAGTTCCCCCATTACCACAATTATACGACATATTCGTTATATTCAATTCTGTATACTTACTAAAACATGAAAAACATGTGATATGTTTTATTTGAAGCCCGCTGCTAAAATGGAAATACATACATATGTACCTTGTCATTGAAAAGAATAAGTGATAAAAATAAACTGTAACCAAACAATAATTACATCAAATCATTACAACTTCCATTATAGTTACTAGCTCCAACTCCAAAACGCCTAGTTTTGAAAAAACATCACCTGACGTTAACCAACTTTATAATGATGATAATCGTCACTGGTGCTGCCAGTACTACCAGTATGGCCGTTAGTCTAAGGTTACAAGTAAATGCTTCATAAGCTACGTTTAGTATAGCCGTAATAAGTGATAAGAACAAGTACCGTAATTGCTTATACAAGGCTGTCTGACAAACATTCGAAAATGATTAAATAACCATTTCATAATTCAATTCGTATTTCAAAACAATTTAGTAGTTTTATTCATGATTGATTTATGGCCACAGTCCTAACAATCTTTACGTACTAAAGCAATCATGCATGCAACTTTGGGAAAAAGTTCAATTCAAGTTCAGTTCATTTTATTTTCTTTCGTGCAGCGTTCACTCACACTCAGTTCATTGTTACTGGTTATACCATTCACACTCAGTTCAATTCTTACGTAGTACAAGAGCATCTCGGGCGGTTAAAATTTACGGGTAAGCCCGCAAAAAGCCCGGCCCGCACGGGCTTCGAGAGGGTACGGGTAAAAATTATTACGTTTGACGGGTTACGGGCGGGTACGGTCGTTTCATCGCGGTTAAAAAAGACCGTGAAAGCCCATTAAAGCCCGTGAGAAATCCCATTAGTTGTGAATGCAGCAGCAGCGGTTGTGAATGTACATAGACTTGAATGACTTGAACGAATTTCAGACGTCTGCAATTTTAGCTTTCAAACAAACTAACAATAAGGTTTGGTGTACGACCCCGTGGGATATTTTAGGCCCGTGCCCGTCTGTACGACTGTTGCTAAATAACAAAGGCAGGTATGCAAGAATTTCGCTCTTCATTACTGTGGAAAATTCCATTTAGTCTAGAAGATGAACCCTGCTAGTAGTTCAAGTATTTGTAATAAGAATCCAGAAGTTAACATTGTAATAAATTCAAGAACGCCACCAGAAGTGCTTACCAAAGCCGAAATAGCAGCATAAGCTTTTGTATTGCCTTCTTAATAAACAAGGTAGTTTAACGACTGTATGTAACAGTCAAGAACACCAATATTTTAAAATACAGTTTTTCAGTATTTAAGAAGTATGGTATTTGCGGGCGGGCTACGGGCTTTTTTTAATTTTGCGGGCCGGGCCGGGCTTTTTCGATAAACATTAATTTCGGGCCGGGCGGGTACGGGTAAAACGTTACGAGCCACGGGCGGGCACGGGCCTAAAATATCCCACGGGGTGATGCTCTACACGTAGGTCCTTTTGCGTTCAATCACGTTCACTCAAATTAAACGGTAAAACAGAAAGTTCAATTCACGTTCATATTATCCCTCCCGTGAATCCATTCAGTTCAATCATGAATATTTAATTTAAAGTTCCTTTTTCAATCTTAAATCTTATTTTTAGTTGAAAATTAGAAATTTCCAGACATATCTGCCGAAATTATTTAGTTCTTTGATGGTTTGAATCCGCTAAAGCCTTAGGAGCATACACGTTAAATCAGAGTTCCGTAATACGTATTCTCACATTCAGTTCAATTCAGATCTCTTAATCATACCTAGACATTCACGTTCGTTGCATTTGTCAAACAGTTCGATTCAGACTCATTCGTTACGTAAATTAATAGGTTTTGAGTTTACTCAAGTTCACTCCAATCTAAAAATGAAATATTTCAGAAAAGTTCAATTAACGAACTAGTTCAATGAATGAATTGTTGCATGCATGAAAACAACTATGTCCATGGCTCAATAATTTCAAAACTTCGAAGGGAGGAGTTAGAGCTTCTGTTGGGGACAAAACTCCTGTCCCGTCCCCGTCCCGATATTTTTTCAAAACCTTTGTCCCCAGTCCCGTCCCGACAATCGGGACACGGTGACAAAACCCATGTCCCAGTCCCGTCCCCAAAAACTCAAAAAATTGTTGTCCCCTAGGGTTCCCACTTTTTTGAAACGTCATTCCGGGACAAAATAATTTTAAATTTTACGTATACACGATTCCTAATTGTATTTTGATCCTTTTTGGCAAGTAATAACATTTTTTGTTTTCCGGTTTGTTCAAAAAAGAAACCAATTCACAACATGAAAAGGGCACATTAAGTCTGACTTGAAGCTCTGCCTTCACAAGTTTTGTTGACATAAGTTTCTCTCAGCTGTCCAAACTTTCTTCATTAGGCTGAAATAACTTTCTGCAAAATCGTTGCTAACAGGAATTAATAGAACGAACGATACGAGCTTGAATAGTTGACATTGATCTATCTTAAAAACTCAGCCCACTTTGCACCGACTAGTGCTCCGCATGGGTACAAAAATGTTGTACCTGAACCTGTACCTGTACCTGAATCATGGGTACATGGATTTTTTGAACCTATACCCGCACCTGTACCTGAATACCTGGGTTCAATTTTCCTGAACCTGTACCTGTACTCAAACTAAATCAGGAGTACCTGTACCTGAAAAGTACCTGTACCCAAAAAGTACCCAAAAAAGTACCTGTACCCGGGTATATTTTAAAAGTACCTGAACCTACCCGGGTATTTTCGATTGCACTAATTTAAAAGATTACCAAAGATATTACACGAAATAAAAAATTAAAATATCTGCCACCAAGACATTTTGACTTAATTAATTAATTAATCATATTAGATTTACTTATATTTTGTATTCTTCCAAAGCATGAATATATAAGTACTGGAATTATCAGTAGATATAAATGATTACATAAAGGTTGAAAAGGTAACAGATGGAAAAAATCTACGATATGAAGAAGTTCAGTGCAACAATGCAAACGCAGTGTAATATTTTTTAAACGTTCAATAAAGCCAAGAAATGAAACGATTGAGAATTTGTTTTGCAACCTGAAATTGCTTTCGCAATGGAAAACATTTTTTTCGATTCAAACTCCCCAGATTTTAACTTCAGCCAAGCTCTGAGAAAAAAACATTTCCTACCGTATCTCCACTCTTATATGTATAAGCGTTTATACGTCAGAAAAACTGCGCCATCGGAGAAGGCTCGCTCTATCTGTACTCCAGTTCCAGGAACTGCTAAAAATCTCTGGTCATTCCAGCTAATGCTGGGTAACTGGTCACGTGTTCCTATATGGTGGAATTAGTTTTCATGACTGAGGTTATATAGAATATAAATTTTAATGTAACATGTTTCAAGGTCAAAAATTCGGATGAATTTTTAAAACTCAACAATACCTTTACAGGCGTTACTTGGAAATTATGATTGACTGAGAAGTACCTGAAAGTTCAGGTATTTTACATTCAGGTTCAGGTATTTACCCAGTGCGTACCCGTACCTGATGGGTTTATACCCAAAAGATTGGTTTTTGAACCTGTACCCATACCTGAACCTGAATTTTCAGGTATCTAACGACTGAACCTGAACCTGTACCCAAATTGGATGGGTACAAAAAGTGTGTACCTGATACGTACCTGTACCTGAACCTGTACCCAAATACCCGGGTAAAACCTGTACCCATGAGGGGCACTAGCACCGACCGATCTCACAATCACCGATCACAAAAAAACTCAAGTTTGACGAAGTAAGCAAAATTCATTGTACAGTTGGTCCTCGTTTAATTTAATACCGAGTGCAACGGCAATATTTAGTAAATAAGCCATAGATACTAAGAATTCCTCTGATTTCAAATTTAGTAGCTCCATTTAAAAAAAAATTAATATCGCTGAAATCAAAATGTCTGCTTAAATAGGTCTGCAGTGATTTAAAAAAAATCCAAACCTTCCTGTTCAAAGAGCTTTTGTTTTGTTGCGGGGGTAAATTTTTCAGAATTGCATTAGCGCTACTTCCGTAAAATTTATCGTATCGGTTTACAGAACTTTCCAGAAGAGATTTCATTATGGCGTAAACTTCATGGCGCCAACATTAAAAGGGTGAATTCATTTATTTTACATTAATGTGCACAATATACAGGTAACATTCGGTTAGGCATTCTACTTTTGCAGCAACTTCATTGCTGGTATGACATACAACCTTGTGATTAACAGCAGGGCAGCATGGTAAATAGAATATATGGTAGCGACAATCCCCATAAGAGCAAACCGCGCGAAATAAAATCGAACGCGTGACGTCACCGTGGAAGATTCTTTAGACAGACGAGTTCCCTGTATTCTTATTGTTAGATGTGTTTGGTGGCCTTTTATTAGAGTTTAATTATAGTTCTAATTCAAAGTAATTATTTTAAAAATATTAATTTGTTCGCTGAAAAACAGGATATTTAATATGTCGTACGCTTGTGCTGCAGTAACATGTCCCCGAACAAAAACAACAAAAGTAGTGAGAGGGACGTCTTTGATACTCCACACGTTTCCTAAACATGATAAAAATAGTATCAAAGTTTGGGGAACAAGTGCAAAAGAAAACGGCAAATAAAATTAAGGATTTGCTCCAACCGCTACTGCTGCTGATTACGAAAGATATTTAAAAAGTGAATTGATGGGACTACCGTCAAAGTGTTTTCTAATCCTAAGACAGCCTAGCAGACTTTATTAAAAAACCTTAGACAGTACAGACATTTGAATATATAAGTTTGAGATATATTAATTGAAATTGCTAATTTATATTTGTTTTGCGTTATCTAGTTGCTTTTCTGTGGGTTTCTTCCAAATGTAAAGCAACTAGAAAACACCAAAAATATAAACTAACAATGGCCATTCAAAACTAATTTATTGCAACCCGGATCTATTGCCACAGAACCTTCGTCCACGAATAAAAATGACAGACCGAAAATCAATCTCTACTTTATTTTGCGGGATATAGTTCGTTTAAATCAAATAAAAAGGTAGGTACAGATAAATTTGGATTTGCTGGTTGTTTCGGGTCAATAAGAGAAACTTCATGCTGTCTCATAGAGGGTTTTGTAATTTGTGCAACTTGCGAAAAGCTGCTCCGCATTTTATTATTCTGAAGGTATACGACTGAAATAATATGTACGAATTTTGAAAGGAAAATAAAACTAATAATTGTCGATTTATTTAAACTTTAATTAATTACTCTAAGTACTAATTAACGTCGCAAACAATGGGAAGAAAGACACTGTAATTAATTAATTAATTAATAATTAACTTGTAATAATAATAATAATAATTAATTAATTAATTAACTTGCTTGTTAGTGCCTGAGGATGACAGTCTGTTAGATGTCGAAAGCTTGCATATAATTTAGCTTGTTTAATAAAATTAACCACGTAAACCAAAGAAATGGATTCTATTAGAAAGACACTTGTTTACAAGTGTAGAGAATGGATGAGAAATTTCTCATCTTCCCCCGTGACGTCACCATAGTGAAACTCCGCCCTCTTTTCTGTTGTGTAGGGATTGTCGCCCCGTGCAGGGCAGTCACTTTGTTCCTTCAAAAGAAAATATGACTTCAAAGCTGACCTATTAGAAAGGAATCTGTCCAGTGCTGGAATTTAGGAAAGCCACGTTCAGAAATTCACATAACTGTTTTAAAGAGTCTAGTCTCTGCGCAGACGAGCTACATTCGCTAAAAACCTTTAAAACTAAGCCTTCAACGAAATCCATTGACAATTTATTGCATGTATTTTTTACAGCGTTGTGTATAATGTGATATTTGCAATTAGCAGCAACAACTGACGGATTTTCTTCCTGGAATTTCTAAAGCACAATTTTGGCGACCATAATTTACGGTCGCATTGTTCGCACTATAACACCAAATATATTGAAGTTTTAATCATCTCCAGATTTTTCAGTTTAAAAAAATCTAAACTTTTTTAGTTTCAGCACCTGTTTTCTCTAGGTTTTTAGGAACTTTACATGTGAGATTTAACATACCCAAATTCTTCATACTTCACAGAGAAAGTCGCTTTACACAATAAAATCCTAGCAGGGGTCTGGTTATCTTTGCCATTTCGACGTAACAAATTTTTTGAATTGACAGCCTCTACGCATATAGAATTGTAAAACCTAGACCTTTTTAATTATTACCTGATGCTTAAGCGATTTTGTTACGCTTGTAATCACATGTTTATGATTTTATTAGTTTTTAAAGAAGATGGCACATGATCGTGGCATATCAAAGTAGGAAACATTTTCGTTTTTTGCGAAATTTCAGAACTGTTTTCGAAAAAACTATCGGGCCGATTTCAACCAAATAGACAGTAACCATTACGTTTTACATAAGCAATATTTGCAAAAAGTTTCATTGAAATCGATTCAGTAGTTTTAGAGATAACAGTCATTTGACATAAAGTCCAAACTTTCAAGATTTTTTTTAAAAAAAACTATCGGGCCGATTTCAACTTCATATACAGTAGCCATTACTATTTACATAAGCAATATTCATAAAAAGTTTCATTGAAATCGATTCAGTAGTTTTAGAGATAACAGTCATTTGACATAAAGTCCAAAATTTCAAGAATTTTTTTTGAAAAAACTATCGGGCCGATTTCAACCAAATACTAACTCAGCCTTACTTTTGATACAAGTAATGCCCATAAAAAATTTCATTGAAATCGGTTAAGTAGTTTTTACGTAATCGTGCGGAATGACACACGGACGTACGGACAAGGCTATTTTACTACGGGGCTGACGCCACCCTAATAATCGGAACACGAGGAAAACTTCGTACAAAAAATATTTGTCCAAAAACATAAAAAAAACACAATTTTTGTTGTCCCCGTCCCGTCCCGAATACAATGGGAACAATTTTTTTTGTCCCCGTCCCGTCCCGACTATAATGGGGACAATTTTGTTTTGTCCCCGTCCCGTCCCAAAAACGACATGGGGACAATTAGTTTGTCCCCGGGACGTCCCGTCCCGGTCCGTCCAGTGTCCCGACGAGACGTCCCTGTCCCCGGCAGAAGCTCTGGGAGGAGTTTAGCTCGGGCTAACAAGCACGAGAGCACATAGCAACGCGTAGTAATTCCGGACACAAAGAAATTCTTCACTTTATAAGATTTAATAAAACTACGCACTGATTGCGAGTTCACCATATCCTTAATTTCATTACTCGGCGGCAAAATTCCTGTGCGAAGCACAGGCCTATCAGCAAGCCCAGTGTAATATAGAATCGGAATTCAAAACAAATTAGAAGTATAAAGAAGCCACTAAAATTATTTAAACAGATATTAGCAATCTTACACTTATAAACAGCTCAAATAAAATATGAATAATTTTAACAACAAAACTTTTAAGAAACACAAAACACTTAAGACCCAGATTTTCCAATCATCTTGTTGGATTGCTTGAGTGATGCTTTTTTTTGTTAGTAATTGTCACTGTGAAGCACAAAGCCTTTACTAGTTTCAAATAATACTAGTAATAAGCTCTGTAAACAGGGTTGGGAACGGAAGTTATGCAGCAGTAATGCAATAATTAAACACAGCAAGTATGGGTTGTATTGGTAGAAAGTTTCCCCCGAAATGAGAAAGAGTTTTTAACTACTAACGCTTTACTATAACATAACCTTTTTTGTATACAAGAAACATCACTATTGGATAATGTTTACTTTCTGCATACGCACGTTATTACTTTCCATGTTATATTTTTAAATAATTCTCGGTTTAAAGAAAAAATACCGCGAGCGGTATTTTTTAAGGGCGAAGTGAAAAAAGCTGCATATCGTTTTGATATCAGGTTACTATGTCCCTTTACATTCAAGCTTTTTACGTTGTTATATTACCTGATGTGTCAGATGTCTATTGATTTTGAAGATTGGGTCATTCGTTTGACCTCAGGAAATTAAAATGTCCAATTAAATATATTCTAAAACATATGGGTCTGCCCGAGGTATAAAAGTCACTCACTAAACTTCGTGACTTTGCACTATAGTGCTAGTCAGAGTAACTTTTTCAAATAGGTACTTAAGACTGGTCAGGTGGATTAGGTCACCCGTTTGACCTCAGGAATTGCCATACATCATATTACTCAACTGTCATTCATTACAGGATATACGAACGTATTCAATTCACTAATGGTGCTTGTATATATAAATATATAAAGACTTTATTGACGTTGCTTCTCAACAGAAGTAGCCATACATTGACTCAGTATACTATTTCCTAGTGTATTATATCATATATGATAGTATAATGTTTTATGTATTTCTGTATAAATGATTATTACATATTAAAGCACCACTTTTTAGCACTGTTGCTACTACTTCATCAATAACAGTATTTGAAATTCTAAATCGTTTTAGAAATTTTACAAAAAATTTTGAAATTGTTCCACGTGCACCTATATACAATCCTATTGTTTCCATTTCACGTAAATTAAATTTACTTTGGAAGTAAGGTATGCATGGATCATAAATAGATTTTTTCTCGTAATTGACATTGTCCGCTTGATGGAGGTCTTGTTCCATTCTAATTGTAGGGTCTATTATGTATCCCTTCCTAGTAATATGGTCGTAGGCAAGAATGTCTGCTCTTCTACTAGTATTATTGTTGTCTGAACAGTAAATTTCTTCCTCTACTCTCAATCCTGTTTCTTTTAGTTTCGACGCTATAAGTGACCGAATGCTGTGGTGTCTATTATTTCGGAGTAGTTCCCCCCTCAAACATGTAATAAAAAAAATATAAAAAAAACCTGAACCTGAAACTACTCAGTTTCAGGTTCAGGTTAATGCTTTTCTAAGGCTTTCCTTCAGAATTCATGTTAATACTTTATTATTAGGTTAAGATTTAGTTTCAGGTTCATCATTTTCTGAAACCTTAAGCTTCAGGTTTATGTAAAACCTGAAGGTCATGTAGACTTTAGAATCAGCTTGATCAGCAGGTTAAACTGATTAAAATTTGGTTTAAAATTTTCTTAAATGAATAGATACACGAAGTCATGTTTTCGGTGGTTGCTGGAGTCCAGCATACAGCATAGAGAATGATTTGACTGGTGGTATCACTTTTATTTCGAAACCAACAACCTCATCATTAAACAACAAAGACAACCTGGAGCGGCGATCGATTCTTTCCTTGTAAAGATTATTCTCAGGTATCTTTAAGTTTAAAGATTTAGTTTCGTTAGGTTTGAAGATTTTGAGAAGGAAAATAAAAATAAAATATCAATATCACAGTGACAGCTCAACTCCGAATTCTCCGTAGTACCTGGTTAAGTGATAAGTGCGCCAAAATGTCAAGATTTCCACCCAAAGGACGTCTGAATCATTTTACCGAAAATTGACTAAATGTGTTTCAGGAAATCAACGCCTGTTTCTTAACCTTACGCTGGTGATCACTTATACTTACTAGAGATTTTTTAGATGAGGAAATCATGTTCCCTAAAGCTTAGCCTTAACATGTCTCGTTTTTCTGTCGAGTATTTATACTCTTCAGGGCTTCGGAATTACCTTACCTGATTCTGATCCTTAGCCTATGAGCATGAACATGAGTAGTCTACCTGCACCATAAGAGCATAAAAATCCATTGGCTTCTCCAATGAAAATACATAGATTATAGATATTTTTAAAGTTGCCAGATCCCAACTATTTTAGTAGACTAGCAACTATTTGACAATGCAGTCTACTGTAAAAATTCGAGGTTTACTAAACCTACTACTTTCAAGAAAATGCATCTAAAGTTTACTTTATCACGTTTGCCTAATAATATTTCTAAAAAGGTTTGCCAACAAAATTTAACTGGGTTAGGCGCCACCCACTTAACCTTTCAGAAATTGGTACGTATGTTATTTTGTATAAAAAATTTGTTCATAGTGAGTTTTCATTGGAGATGCTAGAGTAACAGTATAGGAGCCAAACTTTAATAACGTTATGGGTCACCAGGTGGGTAGCGATCGCGAAAACATAACGTTCGTGCTACATCTTTAACATGGTATAAACATGCAAAAAAAACAACGCTGAGGGGAGTAGGGGTCAAAAATTGCTAAAATTACATGGCGTTAAAGTAGTTCATATGCCTTCATTATCATGCAGGTGCAGTAGTCTCACTCGATGTACAGGGTGCGAAGTAACGAATTCCGCCCGCCTTAGCCTACATTTTGGACAACGGTAAAAATTATTTATATAATACTCCTTGCTTTATCTTGTTACTAAAAAACTCTTCATACAGTAGTCAACTGGATTGTTTAAAAAATAATTGTTAAAAATATTCTAAAACAAAATGGTTCCCTGTAAAGCCTCATTTCGACACGAATGAATAGAATACGTCTAAAATTCAAATTTCAAATATTGAACAGTATGTTTAAATAGTCAATTTTATGAAAAATAGACTATTTTTTAATTTTATATTGTTGTAAGATCTAGTTCGCATACATGAAGTATAAATATAAGACTTCGCGAGCAAACAATATTGTAAAGATGCAACACAAAAATATTTAAAACTGGCAAGAGTTTATTAGTTTCAGTTAGCAAAAAGAAATTTTTGCGTTGTCTAATTTTGAACTTCTAGTACAATGTTTTGCTTGGGCTGATGAAATACATTTTCCAAAGCTAATAAAAATTTACTACACAAGCTTCAAGTTTTGAAATATTTTATAAAAGCAAGATCTTATGTAATAAAGTTATAAAATCCAAAATTAATTATTACTGAAGCTTCATTTAAACCGCGTAAAGTATTCTATAACACAGTTGAATTTTTGCAACTTTTAAAAGCAAATGAATGGCAAAAATTTTAGGGATTTTTGAAATCCTTTCTTAGTCTAATTTTAGACCACTGGCCATAAATAATGAATTAGGACAATTTGATTTTTTTAGAAAATCAGCAATAAAATTTTCTTCAGACTAGACTATGTCATGACTACAGCTTCTGCCGGGGACAGGGACGTCCCGTCGGGACACTGGACGGACCGGGACGGGACGTCCCCGGGGACAAAATAATTGTCCCCATGTCGTATTCGGGACGGGACGGGGGCAAACAAATTGTCCCCATTATATTTGGGACGGGACGGGGACAAAAAAAGTTGTCCCTATTATATTCGGGACGGGACATGCTTTTTGGTCGTGTATATAACGGGACGGGACGAGCAAGCATAGCAGAACACGGATAACGTTTCAGCTGTAATGCTCATGAGTAAACTATTCTCTGAACACTATTTCACCGAAAGTAAGACATTCTATTTTAGGTTGTAGAAAATGAAGCTTGTTGCTCAAAAAGTTTAGGAAGAATCTTGGAGCTACGATTCTATAAATGCGTTTTTTATGTTTTTGGTACAAATATTTTTTGTACGAAATTTTTCACATGTTCCGAATTTCGGTATGAGAATGTCGACAGCTGTTTTTAGTAATTACCGGGACGGCACAGGAATTTTGTTCACATGCCCCGATTTTCGGACCGGGGACAATGTTTTTTAAAAATTTTGGGGACGGGACGGGGACAAGCATTTTGTCCCCATGTCCCGACTTTCGGGACGGGACCGGGGACAACGTTTTTTACAAATTTTGGGGACGGGACCGGGACAAGGTTTTTGTCCCCATGTCCCGACTTTCGGGACGGGACCGGTGACAACGTTTTTATAAATTTTTGGGGACGGGACGGGGACATGGTTTTTGTCACCGTGTCCCGATTGTCGGGACGGGACTGGGGACAAAGGTTTTGAAAAAATATCGGGACGGGGACGGGACAAGAATTTTGTCCACAACAGAAGCTCTAGTCATGACTATGTCATAAAAAATCCAATGTTTATGATAGAGGATCAATAATGGTCATACTTCACATGTATATGTTTCTGCCATACCTCGGCAAAAATTTCGAACTCGAACTCGCACTCAGTTAAACGTGTGGAAGATCTCTAAGCCTCGAACTCACTGAGGCACTGAACTCTATGTAATTCTTTGCCTCGAACTGGAACTCGGAGGTTCGTTTGTTACCCTTTGGAACTCAGCCTCGAACTCACCTAAACCTCAATTTTCAGTTTTGTGAAGCAAGTATACTGCCATTTAAATATGTCTTTTCAATTAAAAACATTTTTTACCACGTATTTTTTTTATTTCAGCTCTTCAAAATAATAATAAGAACGGAAGTAAAATATTATACTTTATGTATCTACAAAAATCAAACGCACATTAGTGCTTTCAGTTTTTTTCATTTTATTTTAAGCGATTAAACTATTATTTTGCACACGCTTCATTGACCGAATTCGATAAGAATCAATACGCAGGTATGCACAGCAATCGTTATTCCACAATATAAATGTTTAAGCATAGATGAAATTAGGAGGTTGGTGTTGGTGAGGTCCACATTTCGAACTCGCACTCATTCATTTGAGTTCTGCCATAAATGATTGGCTCTCAGCCTCAAGTCGCGGCGGCTTTTAAAACAGCTCCGAACTCGCACTCAAAACCAGATTTTATGGAACTCGAATGTGAGCTGAGTTCGAGTTCGGAACTCAGAACTCATGAGTTCGCCGAGGTATGGTTTCTGCCAGAATGCAAAAAATGCAAGCCCAAATGCCAAAGACGTCTCCAAAGTTAGGAATTTCAGGGCATTCTCAGGTATCCAGGCATAAATTCCAGGACATTTTCCTTTGTGCAACCCTGTATATAACCACATTCTTCTAAATGATATTGAAAAGCATACATTTGCTACACGGCTGGTTTGTCGTTGTTTTGCCGTTTCCTGAAGGAAAAAGATTTGAACTTTTTTATACCAAATTGGAATCACGCTACAGAAGAGTTTTAAAATACGATACACGTGAAAATAAAAGTGCAAAACACGACGCTCATTTTTCATTCCGGGAGAATGCACATATACTTGCCAATTTTCCAATACAAAAATGTTTGTGTTACAACTCAGCTCAGAAGTCAGACCCAATTTACTCAAAAAGGAAATCACATTTTATTCTATGGTTGATGCAGAGTTTTGGATATGCATACAAGCGAATCCCTAAAAAGGGTCGTATAGAGTGTAGTCAGAAACTCGTAAACAAATGTCTGTAAAAGTGAACATGCACGTACTAGTTGCAGTATTTAGAGACGAATCTATGGATACGATACAAACAACCTTTTAAAACGTTTAGATATTCAGTCGCTTATAGATCGTAAGCGTATAGTTAGTGCTCACACAGGAAATTTAAAAGATGCACAGTGTGAGATTGAATAAGAAGACAGTGCATGTCCTTTCACAACCCCTGATTGTTGGGAATAAGCAGGATTTCGAGACCGTTGTGCCAAGTGAGCAGCCGTAGATGTGAGAAAAAAGAGGCGACTCTCTGCTACTGGAGAATCCTTAATACAATATCTCTCCTCGGGCAAGCCACGCACTCGGATAAAAACCAAGTGTTGCAACGTCCAAAGCGTAGTGCTTCAGCCACGTCGCCTTTTACAAAGAATAAAAATGTCCATGCCCATGTTTCTCTTCTCCATACGCCAGTTTCATGCCATGTAGTAAACAACGTTCTTAAGGTAGTGCTCGCTATTTGTTGGAATTATTTCTAAAAAGCTTAATTTTTACAAGTATAGTTAATGTTTTCTAGGGAAAATCTTACTTTTGTATTCCCAAGGTAGTACGTAAGTAAAGTGAGTTAATTACTTAACTTCTGAGCAAAGTTAAAGCTGGTTCCTATGCATCTCAAATCTCAATGCTTTATTAAGTACCCGTCAATTCAAATCCGCCACCATTGGAAAGCTTCCTTACTTCTGAAACTCCACGGAATACACTAGGGATGTCAATGGGTTGGTCTGATCAAGATGTTATGGAACAGGTCTGGTCCAAAGCTCAGACCAGGCCATTGGTCTGGTCCAGTCGTTCGGACCAGACCAAAGACCATGGTACAGAAAACCATTGAGAGCAATTAAATAATCACATTTTACCAAGTCAAATTCTTCTTGCATCCCCAGAAATGACATTTTTAATTTGTTCCATAGGATTTCGTTAACTCATAAATTTTTATTTTACATACTTTTGAGACCATGGTCCTATAGTCTGGTCTGGTCCTGAAGCTGGACCAACTGTATCTGGTCTGGTCCAAGTGTTGGATCAGACCGGACCAGACCGGACCATTGATAATGGTCCGGACCAGACCATTTGCATCCCTAGAAAACACTACCCTACTTTCTAGATTGAACAACATTGGTTGAACCATCAATTTACAGCTCATTTTCCAAATTGGTAAACTGCTCGAGAAAGTTGCATCAAATTCAGTTAGGGATAGTGATAACAGTGTAATTTTGAAGAAAACGGTACTAAATAATTGATTGCTGCAAAAACTTGCCCGCTTAGGCTGAAAATACTTTTGCTGTTTACGACGAAATAGCTTAACAATATATGTGACATTGCTTCCGTAGAAGCAATAAGCAATCCCTGTTCCGATCTTTTATGGAATCATGCAAGCCTTGCAAGACAGACTTGCAGTGCAGCCTTTTCGGTGCAAAAGCTGCAACAATATTTCTGGCCTGTTGCGTGTCTTCATTGCATTCATGTTTAAATACTAGTGCAATGAAGAGCGAGGTGATCACCAAAGTCATGTAACACAGCGATGACAATGCCAGATTCCGCTCCCGGATTATAAACCAATATGTAACAAATACGATCCTAACAAAAAGAGGTTCAGTGTTTAAAAGCCTGTCGAAGAATTTTGTATGCATTACCCCAACAGTTTATGTCAAACAATGCCTCTTGCCTTGTACTAACGCATCGAATCAGGGACAGTTTCGGTCAATCCTAGACATCTAGCAGCACTGAGGAGACCCCGAGAGAATCGACAGTCTGGTTAGGGCTCCGGATATTAATAAATCTAATAATCAAATTATGCGTCTGGAAAAACCGGCAGGAAAAGGCAAAATAATACAGCAAACTTACTCAGATTGTGGTACTCGCATAGTTTCCACAGACCTGATACGGTCCGCTTGGTACGGGGTACTTCACTGCGGAGAACTGTTGAGTTGGACGAGTCCACGAATATCTGCTCCGAAGTCTTGAGCCACACACTTGTGCTAATTGAGATAGTTACATTAATCACAGATAGAATGGCGGCAGCTGGAGTAAGAACCGAAAGCCAGGACACCGCCTTCCTTGCCCTCTTTGGATGCAAATGGTTCATCGCTAAAATATTCGCTGATTCCTTTCCGGAACCCATACAAATTTCAATCTCTGCATAAGATGTTGGAACTGCAAGTGGACACTTCGGAGGCCACGGATTCTCCTAAAATTACCAAAAAATAAAATTGTTATTGCATCTTTCCTCGTTGCTGTGATTATGGAGATTACGAAGTGAGACGAGGCCGACATCGATTGAATGTGTGGGCAAGCAGGAAGTGATGATTTTGTTTTTATGGCATTGTCAATAAAAACCATCTGGTTAACCATAAACAACTCGTTTTATCATGGAACGTTTAAATAATTTCAAAAAAATCATATTCACTGATTGTTTAAAATTTAGAACATACATATTTTGAAACATCTAAGGGTTTTCGAAAAGCTGCAATAACTTGAGTCTAATTAACAAGCCTTAACAGAAAGGTACTTAACTTACTCTACAATCTAAAATCACTCAACTGGAATTCGGAAATCCTAGTGAAAATTTTGGCAGGTATTCGAATGCATCAATTTTTGCCTAAAGTATTTAGCATTATGTTTTGCCAAGTAATCTGGGACTACCCTCAGGACAGCTTGTCTTTTGATAAGGTTTCAACTAAATTAAAACATGCCAAATTTATTTTGACTGGTGTTCAAAATGTTAAAAGAACCATAGGGAAATCTGAAAAATTGCAGTGACATTTTACTCGGATATCGCACCGCAGTCTTTTTGGCTCATTGAAAAGGAATTTAACAAAAGGAATGTACACATGAAATGAAATCTTAACTAAAATGTTGGTAAAGTAACCAACTTACTGATGGGATAATTAAAAATACCTGCTGTTTATCTCAAGTTAAAAACACCACAAGTAAAGATTTCAAATTTGAAATTTTGGCGGGGTGAATGGGGGGGGGGAATGAGATGTCACGAAAAACACTTCCACAAGCTGAGCGTTGGCTAAGAAGCCGAGAAGGGGCTTGTTTTCTGGCATATGCATAGTATTGCAAATTGCATAGTCAAGTTTACTTTACTAGCCCCTTCTGAAAAAAATTGGCATAGAGGCACTATTTGGTGAATGTATTGAGAATCTGAAAGAATTTTTGTCAGCAAACTTCTAGTTCCCGAAATATGACAGATCAACAACAGTCATTTTCACTACCGTAGCATAATTTCGGGATTTAGCTTGGCACTTCGTGCGAAACACGAAGTTTGGCCTGATCATCAAGAATAAAAATGAAAACCCAACCGAAAATAGGAAAACTTCGAAATTCATATCTGTTAAACAGAATTAACACGTAAAGGTTGTGATCAATGAGTCAAAATTGAAAAACTAACCTAACCAATACTTGGGAATCGAAAAGATTTAGTCAGTGAAAACGGCATTACGAGGTAAATGTGATTGAATGGGTGTTATTAAAAAAGGATTTCAGACTGCATTATGAATATTATGTCATTTCATAACACACAAACAATCATTTTTTCTTAAAAAGTGTTCTATAAAATACAAGCTAATAATCTGAGTAGCTCTGGCATTCATATACCACAGCGCCCGTAAAGTATTTTGGATCGGTATAAATATTTCAACCAAAAGCAACGAGGTAATTGTCAGCTACTAGTAGCAGTAAGGTTCTGTAAGATTGACTGCTGGTAATAATAGTGACAAAAGGATATTTCTCTATTGCCATGCATTGGCTAAATGTTTTCATAAGTTAACGTAATTTTTAATTTCAATGGAACCATACTGCCATATTCAACAGTACACACATTCCTGTTTTGATGAACATTTAAAAAGACCCAGTCGTGAATTCAATATGTAGATACTGGTGCTGGTGTAGATGTCAGTTAGTCTGAACATTTCCCTACAGAACGTGATAACTTTTCCACTTACAATTAGGCACAGGTCGCGTTATTAAGTTGTTAAAAATATCTACGTATAATGTACCTACCTTTAACTTTTACGGGCCCTGTTGTATCTGTAAGAATATAAAAGCTACGCTGTCTATAAGCTTTTTTCAGGGGGGAGTAAGCGTACACCGAAGCTTCGCTTTTCTTTTCCTAACAAATTTTCAAAAGTCGCCTGAGAATTGCCCGAAGAAGAAGGAGTGACATTAAAGTAAAAGCGAGTTGCCTGTCGCCCTAAACACACAAACGCACTGTCAGATTTGCTAGCAAGGACCAGGGGAGAAAGAACCCAGAAGCAATTCCATTTCATCAACTCACACTTCGTTCTCACCCGTCTCCGGCGCAGTTTCCAAGCAACGCAGGACAAGCTCATCATAGAGATAAGACTCGGTCGTCTTCATCCAGCTCAACGCTCAGTCCTACCAGTGCTGCCCTTAGGGTTCCCAGACGTCCCGGAATGCCCGGGACAGTCCCGGAATGGCATTCCTTGTCCCGTCTCCCGGAATAGTGTATTCCGGGACACGTAAATGTCCCGGAATTGTCAAGCTCAAAAAGTTATAAAAATTATTAGCGTTTTTAAGAGAAAAATAAAATATTTCCTTCTACAGGATACAAACGAGAGCATTATGTGCCATCTACATAAAACCAATAAAACCATAAAAATGCGATTACAAACGTAATAAAATCGTTTAAGCAGCAGGAAACCGTTTAACTTTTCTCCTTATACTATTGTAGTAGCTGAGATTGCTTTTGCCGACAAAACATGAGCTTTGTAAACAATAATTAAATTACTTATAATTTATTTTTAATAAATTAGTCTTAATTACATTCTAGCGCATTGTCGGCATACTATAATAACTTGGGTTGCCCGTGCTTTATTGATGTGCTATTGAATAATCACAAAGTTCATTCAAAATTAATTAACACTTAAATAATCCAGTTTTGAACGTTTCACAATTTGCAAATATACATGTTGTTGTACATATTCATTTTTAATGTGTTGTTAAACAATGAAATCTGACATTTTTATTCTAGCTGATTTGAATAAAATTCCACCGAGGAAAAAAGGTCTTCGTTTTACCATTCTAAATGGGTAGAGGATGACATTACATACCAAAAATTGGTTACGTCGAAATGAGAAAGATGAACATATTGCTAAGTGTTTAGTGTGTAAAACGACTTTCTCTGTGAAGTATGAAGGATTGGGGCCTGTTAAATCTCACATGGAAAGTTCCTAACATAAAATCCTAGCGAAGGGAGCTGCTGAAACTAAAAAGTTTCGATTTTTTTTCATTTTAGAAAATCTGGAGACGATTTGCAAGTAATTAAAAAAGAAGTTATCACAATGTTCAATACAGGCACAGCTACAATAGTTTGGATTGCCTGCACCGACTATTTCCTATTGTTTTCTCAGACTTCTGTACAGCCTTTAAAATTTAGATGCGGGAGCACAAAATCAACAGCAATTTTTAAAAACGTTCTGGGACCTGCCGCGCAGCAAATATTAGTAAATAATTTAAATTCTTCTCCCTATTTTAACGTTTCGTCAGATGCTTCTAACAAAGTTGAGAGATGTTTAGCATGTTTAAATATTAATTATTACAAATTTTTGAATCGTTCTAAAAGCGAGTACAAATCATTCCTGTATCAATACTTCGACTAAAGTTTCTGGTATAATGAAATATCTTCTGGAAAGTTGTGTAAACCAATACAACGATAAATTTTACGGAAGTAGCGCTAATGCAATTCTGAAAGATTTACCCCCGGAACACCAGAAGAGCTTTGAACGGGAAGCTTTGATTTTTTGAAATCACCGGAGACCTGTTTGCACAGAAATTTTAACAGAAAAATTGGAAACACTAAATTTGAAATCAAAGGAATTCTCTGCCACCATGGTTTATTTACTGTCTTGCGGGCACATTCGATATTAAATTAAATGAGGACAAGCTGTACAACGAATTTTGCCTACTTTGTCAAAGTTATGAGTTTTTGGTTGTGATTAGATCGGTCGTTGCAAAGTGGGTTGAGATTGGTAAGAAAGAAAAATGTCCTAAACTATTCTAGCTTGTATCGTTCATGCTGTCAATTCCTGATAGCAACGCGTTTGCAGAAAGGGTTTTCAGCCTAATAAAGAAAGTTTGGACAGCCGAGAGAAACTTAACGTCAACCGAACTTGTGAAGGCAGAGCTTCAAGTGAGGTTTAATGTACCCTTTTCATGTTGTGATTTTTTTCTTTGAACAAACCGAAAAACAAGAAAATGTTATTACTTGCCAAAAAGGATGAAAATACAATTAGGAATCTTGTATACATTAAATTTGTTTTTAATTATTTTGTCCCGGACTCGAACATATCGGTTCCAGGAACAGAAATTGGATTTTTTTTCGGTTAGGGAAAATGAGTCGGGTAGAGTTCATGTTTTTGGTACCGTTCAGAAACACTAGCTTTGGACTTCCTAGCAGGGGATAGTTGCATGATACTCTCATGGAATACTATAAGAACATTTACAGGCATTTATGTAGGCATATCAACCTCTTTCCTATATTATAGGAAGGGACGTCGTGTTGCTGTAACCCTTATTGGATTTAAGGAAGGCGTTTGGTTGAGCATGTCCTTAAAGAGGGTGATATCTTGACGAGGCTAATAATTATAGGCATATAGGGAGGCGTTAGTTTAATTATAGGAAGGAAATAAGCTAGGTGAATAAAAAGGCCCTTCTTTGCAACAAGAAAAATCACTTATACACCACCATGTTGGACTAAAAGTAAAATTGGTGACCAGGGATTGCGGTTTAAAATCTATACTGGAAATAACGACTTTTGGAAGTTACCCCTTTTGTCCCCAAGCTATCCTGATCGCGGTCCCGTTCCAAACAGTAACCCTAGTTCAGAATCCCGTACAAAATCTACCGACCGGAAAAATGGCTTGGAGGAAGCTCCTGCATTTATTAATACAGGAACAATGGTTTCTATTTTCGTAAACGTTTCATGATTAATACAATGTGCATTTATTTTGTCATACTGTAGGAAAACCTCAATCTTTCCTAGATGGCTCAAGACTTTGTGCGAGCTTCTGCTAATGATGCGTTTCTAGAATGTTTGTTTTCCACTGCGAATGACCTGTTGGCCTCACACAGGCTGTGCATGCTTGTACACACAGATAAGAATATAAACTACAAAATCAGTTGCATTTCAATTCAATTTATTCTCAATTTCAAGTCAATTTCAATTTGCGAAAGTTTTAAAAGTTGAAATTTACAATTTCAACTATAGACGATTCAACTTGAGTAATACAAATAATTATTTGTAACCATAGGACGTGAACTTTTGAATTGTCTGAAACGATCATTAGAATAAGTGTTTCGACAATTTGCGAAAACTGAAGAGTTTCCCGAATTGGTTTAAAAAAAATATTCGAGTGAATTGGAAAAATTCTCTTTCTTATGACAATTATCAGATGCGGTTTTTTGTTTAATTATCAGCATTTTTAATGTTTATAATTGCGTACATTAGACCGAGTTTGAGTACGACTGGCAGTTGAGCTGACGTATTTCAAATCAGAATAGGGTTCCCACTTTTTTGAAACGTCATTCCGGGACAAAATAATTTTAAATTTTGTTTATGTGTACACGATTCCTGGTATTTTTCAGCCTTTTTGGCACCTAATAACATTTTCTTGTTTTCCGGTTTGTTCAAAAAAGAAATCAATTCACAGCATGAAAAGGGTACATTAAGCTCGACCAGACCTGTTTTCGAATACGAATATTGTTAGAATTTTCGAATCGAATTCGAATCAAACTGAATACAATCGCCAAGTTTAATTAAATTGATTTTTCAAATCAAATGCGAATAACCTAACTGTTCATTGCTTGAATTTCAAACCGAATACAATTCAAATTCGAATTCATACAGGCATTTGAAATCCGAATTAGTATCAATTGCGAATGCAATTTTTAATCGGTTCGTATTCGAATTGCTTTCGAATTTGGTTTTTCGAATTGAGTTCATTCCTTGCAAAATGTCTATTGGTCAACACCAACACGTGATAACTGGTCGTAGCACAAGTAGATCTCTATGAGGCAAGCATGATTCATCAAATAGCGGTTAAGAAGTCAGATTTACAGCAATGCCGACTTAATGCTATTGTTAGTAAAATGTTGGGCGAATTAGATGATTCGAATGTATAAGTAGGACATTCTGAATGTTTAGTTCTAGTTATTTTCTAGTGGACGTTAGTTACTTTGCTTACTGATAAGGTAAAAATTTACTTTGAATCCAATATTAATTAATAATTAAATAGTTTTTAATGGTACATTAAATAATTTCTGGTAGTATTACGGTTACAAACATGCAGCCTATTATTACCAAATATTTCGAATTTCTGGAGGAAATTAAATCACAATGAGCCAAGGGTTATTGGTGTTGATAATTTGGAATAATTGAAAAACCAACTTCGAATCCAATTCAAACCGAATTCGAACCGAATCTGGAATTCGATTCGAAAATCAAATAAAATTCAAATGCAAATTTCATGTCTTATTCGGTTGATTAAATCGAACAGTCCTTTGAATTTGATTCGAATAAATAAACCGAATACAAATTTACAAGCCAATTGAAGTTGAAATTCAAATTCAAATACAAACCAAATACGAAATTTGAAAATATTTGGTTCGAATGCAGGTCTGAGCCTGACTTGAAGCTCTGCCTTCACAAGTTTTGTTGACATTAAGTTTCTCTCGGCTTTCTTCTGTCCAAACTTTCTTCATTAGGCTGAAATAACTTTCTGCACAATCGTTGCTAACAGGAATTAATATCACGAACGATACAAGCTTTAGTAGTTCAGGACATTGATCTTTCTTAAAAAACTCAGCCCACTTCACCGACCGATCTCACGATCCCCGATCGCAATCAAAAACTCAAGTTTGACGAAGTAAGCAAAATTCATTGTACAGCTGGTCCTCGTTTAATTTAATACAGAGTGAAACAGCAATTATTAGTAAATAAGCCATGGATTCTAAGAATTCCTCTGATTTAAAATTTAGTAGTTCCATTTTTTAAAATAAATTAGTACCACTGTAATCAAAATGTCAGCTTAAATAGGTATGCATTGATTTCAAAAAATGTTCCAGGTCAACAACAACAGGGAAATTTCCCACAAATAAGTCCCAACCAACAGCAGAGGAACAGCAACTCGGGAAATCAAAATCCCCAGCCAGCCCCTCAGCTAACCAATAACAACCAGGGAAACTGTTAGGTCTGGCGAACGGGGACGTCCAGAGATTTCAACACGTCCGAACTTTCAATTTCAACCGTTCGAAGGATTCTGTCAGCAAAACGTTTTGATGCAAGAAAAGTACCAGTTAGTCACACCCGCTGACTTTTCCTGCAGACATGTGCGATCAAGAGGACCAGCACTTTTTCAATATAACCAATTCTGAAGGCCTTCATGATGAAGTATGCCCGCAGGCAACGGTCCATAAGAGGATCCCTGAGAACGTTAAAAAGAAGATGAAACAAGAAGAATTTCCCCGAAATTCTATTACTGCAGAGGATATAGAAATCCTACATGTTTAAAACCCAATTAGCGAGCCTAGAATCAAGACTCGAAAAAGAATCGCCCTCCGGACCATCCACAAGTCTGACAAGATCGCTAAAGTTGACAACCAAGATACAAGTCACAACATCCCAGAGGAGATACTTTCCCACGAAGAGAAGATGGGATGTGAGTTTCTGAGACTCTGGAACCAGACCTATAGGGAAAACCAAGATGTATACCACCTGGATATAGCAGCGTACCCTATCAAGATGAGAGCCATATTGGATTCAGGCGCAGCCATGTCCACCATTTCAGCCGCAGCCGTTTATTATTTACAGAAATTCTGCCCCAGAAGCATTCAAGTGGTTCAGCACGAACCCAGACCTTTTGCGATGGTCCTACCAGGAAGTGGAGGGACTTACAACAGATTCGCCATCCTATTTTTCCACGTCGATGATCGATACGGAACTCCCTACAACTACAGATTTAGCGTCATTGAGGATATGGATACCCTGATGCTCCGGGGTTATAATTTTAACCAGAGATTCGGCCTACTGATTGACAAGGTAAAGAAAATTATTCTTTACCAGGGGAAACAACAATTCCCGACCGATGACCTCTACGGGGAAGATTCCGAGGGAAATAGCGACTGGAGTTTCAGGGATTTGGATGGCCCACTCACGGAGACCAGCACCCCAACCTGGAATTCCTCACAAATAAAGGAAGTAATTCAACAGCACGTGCCCGAGCCGGATTTAATAAAATTCGAACCCGAGGACTCGCTGGATGGTACAGCCGATACTACGAGTCCGAGGAAAATTCGAAGATCAAACCAGAAGCTATCCGAACATCCAGCTCACTCACGTCGGCCTCAATCAAGTCAACACGGTCATTCTCCAGCAATTATCAGGACAGCAATCCAGTCAGCAGCAAGGGCATTCCAATGAGCTCGCTGGAGGAGTCCAAGGATATTTGGAGGATTTTGACCTCATGATATACGGGACGTCCCCATGAAATCCCAGCAATGTCCTGGCGACAGATCACGGTTTATTCCAGGAACCCAAAGGCTTCCGGAGACATTACGGTGACTGCCAATCCACATCAGCAGAAGGGAATTTTGTTCGGGAACACCATCCTAAAACTCAGGAATGGTAAGGCTCAAACAGCCATCCTGAATCCGACAAAGCATCATGTCAAGATGCCAGCGGTTCGGTACCTAGGTCACTACGAACCTTTTGATGATTCAAATTTAATCCATGTAGATGATCCCCAGAACAATTGGGTTCCCCCGGAAATCGTTAATCCTAATCGGAGAAAGCCTTTTTCGTTGGAGGAAATCAAGATGAGGCCCAACCTGGATGAGGACCATAAGACGAGAATTCTGGAGGTCATAAACAAATTTTTTGGCAACGTTGCTCGGTCTGACGACGAACTAGGAGTGGTAAACTTTCCCCCAGTTGTCATCGACACCGGAGACAAGAAGCCCTTCCATAAGTACTCATACAGGCTGGCCCACCTGGAAAAGCAAGCCCTGGACGAGCTGGAAAGAAACCTGAAGTTGGGAGTAATTGAGCCCTGCTTGCCCCCTACAACTTCCCGGTAATCGTTGTACCCAAAAAGAGGGATGAGCATGGCAACCTACAACACAGGGTTTGCGTGGACCTCTGGGAGCTCAACGACCAGGTTGAGCAAAATACCTACCCTATCCCCCGAGTTGATGACTGCTTGGACCAGTTGTCCGGAGCAGTTTGGTTCATCACGTTAGACGCACTCCAGGGATTCCTTCAGCTCTTGCTGGCCCCGGAAAGCAAACTGAAGACAGCTTTCTCCACACATCGGGGAAATTCTGTTACATCAGGCTGCCCTTTAGATACAAGAACAGCCCAGCAGAATACCAGAGTATGATGGACACCATCCTGGGGAACCTTAAGTATACCATCGCCATGGTATACATCGATAACCTATTAATTTTTGCTTCGGATTTCGACACGCTGCTGGTACGCCTGGAAATGGTATTGGAGAGGGCCCGAGAACTTTCCCTTACCTTTAAATTATCCAAATGTCACTTTGGTTTTAACGAGCTTCATTTTATGGGCCATGTAATTAGTGGCGAAGGTTCAGGGCCAGATCCTGAGAAGATCCAGGCCGTGAAGGACTTTCCAGTCCCGAAGAACCTCAATGACATCTTTTCTTGGATTCTGCAATTATTACAGAACTTTTGTCCAAAATTTTGGAGAAATCGCCCGACCCCTGCACCACCTGGCAAAGAAAGATGTCAGTTTTAGTTGGGGACCACCATGGGAAGAAGCTTTGCAGCAGTGGTTTATGTAGGAAGACGGGAAGAATCTTCCCAGGGAAAAATATTTTCAGCACGGAAATTTTCAAAAGGGATAACAAAGAGGGATTCTCAAATCTGTTGACCTTTTTTGGGCAGGGATTTTCGAAATTGTTGAGGTGTTTTATGGGAAACAATTTTTGTGAGCAGGGATTTTTGAAACTGTTGAGGTGTTTTACTAAAAAAGATTTCAACGGGGATTTTCGAAATTGTTGAGGTGATTTACGAAAATCATTGTTTGTTAGCAGGGATTTTCTAATTTGTTCAGGGAATTTTAAACTTGCTTCGAACAGGGACATTACAACCAGCAGGTAAAATCAAAAAAAAATTCCAGGGAGATTTACAAAAATCCGACCCCTGCTTTGCAGAAAATGAAGCTGGACATGATTTCAGCCCCAGTTCTGGATTATTTTGACACTGAAGCCAACATTCGATTCGTGACGGACGCAAGTAACTACCAAGTCGGAACCACAACTCGAGATGGCAAGACCTGGCGCCCAATAGCTTACGCCTCAAGACTAATGAAACCAGGCGAACAAAAATACACCACAGTTGAGCGAGAAGCCCTGGCTTGTTTTTTTGGCTTCCAACACTTCCGCCTTCAACTCCACACGGACCACAAGGCACTTCAATGTTTAACCAACCTGAAGGACCCTCATTCCAGAGTTGCAAGAATGCAACTTAAGATGGCTCAACAGGAAAAATAAATTGTTTATGTGCCCGGATCCAAATGCCTCATGTTGACTGCCTCTCCGTTACCCGATCAGGTCGATCAGAACCCCAATCTCGGATCAGAACCTACATCAAATTATTGGAGAAGAGTCAGGAGTTAAGGAACATTAGCGGAAGGAATCAGCGCTGGGAAAAGTCATAGAAGATTTAGAGGCGCATTTAGAACGCACGGGAAATTCCGGGAATCGATTTTCTGCGAAACACGCCTTAATTCATGAACTTCTCTACCGGGTGGACCACAAAACTAGTGAGCCATACCGCCTGATGGTTCCCGCAACCCTGAGAGGACCCATTCTGAAAATGGCGGATAATGATTCTCTGGACGGAGGCCATGTTGGAGTCTTCAAAACTTACCAGAAGTTAATGAAGCGGTATTTCTGGCATAACATGCGAGAACATATACTAAAGTATGCTAACGGATGTGTAACGTGCCAGGCGGATAACCCCAGAACAACTAAACCTCAAGGATTAATGAAGAGTTCGTCCTCCCGATGACATTTTTACTCGGATCGCTATAGATTACGTTGGCCAATGGAAGAGTCCAGCTCTGGAAATAATTATATATTCGTAGCCACAGATCACACTAGCATGTTTTCCTGGGCAGCTCCATGTCGGACCAATACGGCAAGGGATTACTGCAGGATCCTCAAGAAACTAATTTTTGTCCAAATTGGGGTAGTGCCCATGATTGTATCGGATAATGGGCCACATTTCAAGGGAAAGGAGTTCCAGAAGTTCCTAAAGAAGCACGGAGTAAAAAAATATTTACTTCCACGAACCACCCGGAATCCAACGGAAACGTGGAAAGGAATAACGCGGAAATTAAGCGTTATTTGAGGAAGTACGTCTCCAAGTACCGTGACGATTGGGACGAGAAGTTATCCCGCGGAGACACTTCCTTCATCGGTGAATATATATATATCGGTCAGCTCAACAAGCACAGGCTAATTCGAGTGCATTCCCATAAGTTGAAGGCTTACAAACCACCTGTGGCGTGGCAGGAAGAGTATGCGGAAGTCTTCAGGCAGAAGGTTCTGAACGAGTTTAAAAATCAAACCTCGTTCCAAGAAATACCTCGACAGGAGCAAGACCCGGAGAGACGACAGCCTAGGGGAGTACGTCAATTGAGTCCCTCTACTTTATCGTTTGACTTGGGTGAGGAACTTCCCGAAAACCCAATACCTTTACTGGACTTGTCTTACTGGAACCAAGTCCCTGCCATACCTAAGTTGGGACCCGTGGCAGCGATAATTCAGGAGGAAATGAACGCGGCTAGGTAACCACAGAGGTCACAACCGAGGCCAACCCAGCGATCATCCCAGGAGGAATTTATTCCCACCAAAAGTACAGCCAGCGAGGTTATAAGGTCGCCCATCAGAACGAGAGCTAGGTGCGGAGAAAAGTGCTCAAGCTCAACCCAGAGTTAAAATATCAGATTCGCAGTACGGAACAATAATTTGGGAATTATTGCAAGTCCCCTCGGAATACAACCAGCGACGGAGGAACGACTCCACTAATAGGATTAACGTAGGAGCACCAAACTCCGATTCCATTTCCAGTATGAATGGTCATGAGTTGGTCCTACCTCCAGTGGAACGCCCGAACGTGATAGAGGATCCCCAGAGCAGTACAGGCGACGTTTAAATGTTAGATGGAGAGATTACCATGGTAATATCTCCCCCGAACAATCCCCCACCATCACCATACCTCTGAAATTATCGAGCATCCGAAGGAGCCTGTAGAGGTAAAAAAGGCATTGAACATATTTACATCCAAGCGGTCGCACTGAAACAGCGAGAGGAACCTTATTCCCAACTGAGTATTATAGGGGCCAAGCTAGCATTGAATTTCAGCTTATCCCTACAGGAGCTGAAACCGCGGATTTAATAATTAAAGAAAAGCCCCAAGCCCCTCCCATTCCCGAGGAATTTCTACAGCCAAGTGTTACTAGGTCAGGAACGGACAGCAGTTCAAAATATCTCTAAGAGATCAATATAGATCAGTGTCAAACCCAGTAGGGCTCCTCACAATTTCAAGTAGTAATTGCAACTGTCAATTTCAAATACAATTTCAATTCAATTTCAATGATAATCTGCAAGTTATAAATTGAAATCAATTTCAAATAAAAATGGCTTTTTAGTTGTTGATTCAATTTCAATTACAAATCAACTATCAGTTTAGTCATTATAATTGGGAACTTCCACAATTTCAATTTCAAATAGCTGCGTTGCCAAAAATTGATAGTTGAAGTTGATAATTGACAACTAGTAAATGTTAAGGCAATAATGCGCGCAAAGGCAGGAATGTGTAATCAAAGCGCGGAGATTACTCAACTTCCCAAAGCAAATAACACCTTAATGTTCTGCTTATTTCTCTAATACAAAAGCAACAAAACACTGAACAAGTAACTGCAATCCAAACCTAATAGAGAACCAACAACTACCGATTCTTAAAATCTGTTTGATATTCAAATGATTAGTTGTAAATACGATTCCAGGAACAAATTCGAGCGATATTTTTCAGAGCACCATATAAAATCGACAGACCTGAAAATGGTGTTCTTAGTTTTGCATTTGGAGTTTAGTTTAATTTCATAGTAAACAAATTGATGAGATGTAGCCAACACTATTTTAGTCGAATTTATTTTCATTTATAACCAGTTTTTCGTTTGGTACACTTAAGGTAAGAAGTTTAAAAAACCAATTTCAATTCAATTTCAATTCAATTTCATCCCAATTACAAGTCAATTTCAATTTGCTCATGTTTTGAAAGTTGTAATTGACAATTCAATTATTGACGCTGCTACTTGATTAATACAAATTGATTATTTTTCAAGTATTTAATTGACAAATAATCAACTACAAATTAACACTATAAATTGAATTGAAAATTCAATTTCAATTACAAATTCAATTTCAACTAGCTCAATAAAATGAGTTGTGAGGAGTCCTTAAACCCAGCCAGTGGACAGGAGACAGGTATGACCAACATGGCAAAGGAGAATAGCACCTTCCCGTCCTCCAATGGAGCCCGGAGGGACTACTTGTCCCCAGAGGTACAACACAGCTCATCGGCATTTCTGAAATACAGAGACGCGTTAGAATGTGAGTCTGTTATCCTAAAGTACCACAGAATCCACGGGAAAAAGACGAGTGGATTACGAGATCACCAAACTAGTCCCAGAATACCGTTTGGAGACCTTACAAATACTTCCGCGAGAATGCTGGGATCCCCCACGGCAGCATCAACTCCGTTGGATGGAGGAAGAATATTGGAGGGACTACCGGATACCCTGGAGGACTACGACCGACCTCGGATATTTACTCATGCGAACGGAGATAGCTCCCCAGATTTATTTGAGCGTAAGATGGATTACAGCCCTTTAGGATGCCTCTAACAAATCCATTCGCAACCAGAGCGGAGACAGCCGCACCAACTTCCTCACTAGTGAAGGTAACTCCCACCAGGATCGAATCCTCAAAAGATTCTATCCCTTTGAGAAAGAAAGGTCGGAAAAAATAAACATTGGTGACCAGAATGAGGAGAATATAAATCCCCGAAATAACTCGTTCCGGTACTGAAAGTGGAACTATTCCCAGCACGAGATCAATTAGGGTTCCCACTTTTTTGAAATGTCATTCCGAGACAAAATAAATTTAAATTTTGTTCACGTATACACAATTACTAATCGTATTTTTCAGCCTTTTTGGCATCTAATAACATTTTCTTGTTTTCCGGTTTGTTCAAAAAAGAAACCAATTCACAACATGAAAAGGACACATTGTGCCTGACTTGAAGCTCTGCCTTCACAAGTTTTGTTGACAATAAGTTTATCTCGGCTGTCCAAACTTACTTCATTAGGCTGAAATAACTTTCTGCAAAACCGTTGCTAACAGGATTTAATAGCACGACCGATACAAGCTTGAATAGTTCAGGACACTGATCGTTCTTAAAAAACTCGACCGATCTCACGATCACAGATCACAATAAAAAACTCAAGTTTGACGAAGTAAGCAAAATTCATTGTACATTTGGTCCTCGTTTAATTTAATACCGAGTGCAAGGGCACTATTTAGTAAATAAGCCATGGATACTAAAAACTCCTCTGATTTCAAATTTTGTAGTTCCATTTTCGAAAAAAAAATTTGTATCACTGAAATCAAAATATCTGCTTAAATAGGTCTGCAGTGATTTCAAAAAAAATCAAAGCTTCCTGTTCAAAGCGCTTTTGTTTCGTTGCGGGGGTAAATTTTTCAGAATTTCTTTAGCGCTACTTCCGTAAAATTTATCGTATCGGTTTACAGAACCTTCCAGAAGAGATTTCATTATGGCGCAAACTTCCGTAGAATTACACTCCAACATTAAAATGGGCGAATTCATTTATTGCACAATAGTGTGCACAATATATAAGTAACATTCGGTTAGGTCTACTTTCTACTTTCGCAGCAACTGCATTTGTATGACAAACAACCTTGCGATTAACAGCAGGGCAGTCACTTTATTCCTTCAAAAAAAAAGTGACTTCAAAGCTGACCTATTAGAAAGGAAACTGTCCAGTGCTGGAAGTAAGGAAAGCCACATCCAACAATTCACATGACTGTTTTAAAGAGTCTAGTCTCTGCACAGACGAGCTAGACTCGCTAAAAACCTTTGAAACTAAGCCTTCAAAATACATTGAGAATTTATTGCATACATTTTTTATAGCGTTGTGTACAATGTGATATTTGCAATTAGCAGCAACAATTGATGGATTTTCTTCCTGGAATTTCTAAAACACATAATTTTGGCGACCGTAATTTACGGTCGCATTGAAACAGCAAATTTGTCAAATTTTTAATCGTCTCCAGATTTTCGGTTTAAAAAAATCCAAACGTTTTTAGTTTCAACACCTGCTTTCTCTAGGTTTTTAGGAACTTTACATGTGAGATTTAACAAATCCAAATTCTTCATAATTCGCAGAGAAAGTCGCTTTACACACTAAAATCCTAGCAGGGGTCTGGTTATCTTTGCCATTTCGACGTTACAATTTTTTTAAATTGCCAACCTCTTCCCATAAAGAATATTGTAAAATCTAGACCTTTTGAATTATTACTTGATGCTTAAGCGATTTTGTTACGCTTGTAATCACATTTTTTTGATTTTATTAGTTTTATGTAGATGGCACATGATGCCCTCGTTTGAATCGAGCTCCTCTAGAACGAAATATTTTATGTTTATCTTAAAAACTAATAATTTTCATAACTTTTTGAGCTCGACGTTTCCGGGACATTTACGTGTCCCGGAATACACCCTTCCGGGACACGGGACAACGACTGTCACTCCGGGACTGCCCCGGGCATTCAGGGACGTCTGGGAACCCTAAGATCATTTCCCAACCAGCACTCATCGGGAAAACAAGAGTCAACTGACAAAAAGCTCTCATTTGCAGAAGCCGCCCGAAACCATATTAATAATTCCCATGAGGAGCCAGCCCCAAGTGGAAGGATGGCGGAAAGCCCTGTACCAAGAGGAGTCACAGGTGTTCCTGGAAAATCTAAGGTTCCAACATTTCGCAGGAGTAGCGACAGAACCTCCGAACCAAGCCAAGTTTCCGTGAGAGAAACTAGATCAAGGACAGCATCCAAAGCGGGGTCGAAAGCCAGTCGGCAGTCCATCCAGGAACTGGAGACAAACCGAATCCGTGCCAGCCCAGCAGCTAGACTGGTTGCTCGGAGAGCCTTTGAGACGAATCCGGTTTCCAGTGTCATCGATCCCAGGCGTACGGGAAGAGTTACAACCCAGACGAAGGTTTTTCAAGCCGGAGGGGATATCATAACCCGGAGGAAAGGACGGGTAGCCTGGAGTTAGAGAGGAAACCCTGGAGATTCTCTACTGAAATAATGCCCGACCTGGGGGTGGTAATTGAGACCTGGCTGAGACAGTAAACATTTTTTAATTTATTTTAAATGATGTAATTACACCCTCATTCGGTCATATAGAACAATTACCAATTACCGGCCATTACCAGAGATTTGGTTATGTCAGGGAGTTAATTTACCTAACACACTAATATAATAGTATTGAATAATGGTTAGGTACTGGTAACGCAAATTGTAACTTTAAGGGGGTCCAAAAATATATTCAATAATCAAATGAGTAATAGGAGTAAGGGTGACTAGATTAAAAATAAGCTATCAAGTTTTTCATTTACACTAATTATTCCCTTTAAAATACCTACCTGTATTTCTTCTCACCATTTCTTCAAATCAGGAAATTCCGAGTCAATTACGCAGGGGCCCGTCTTTTCGCGTTTGGATTTGCATCAGGTTGCGGTCAGGAGGTCGTCAGTGAGAAATCAGGAACACTGATTCACGGAGCCATGACCAGTAAATACACTATTAGTACCTGAGTCAGAAATTCATGATAATGTTATTTTTTTACTTATAGAGAACAATAGCTTAATGGAATTATACGAAGAGGCAAGAGAGGAAAAAAACATTGAAGATTAATTAAACAAGAAGATTGGGAAACTTACTTACCTGTAGACAGCCTATAAATACGAGGGTTGTGTTCACTTGGCAAAGTATTTGTGAGTACAATCCCGAGGAGAGGAGCGCCTGAACCAACCACGGTGTAACTTCCGAGAAAAAAACAAAGTTTCTGTTGTAGTCGGTTCCCTTGAATTTCGAAGCGCCTGGATTCTTTTCTAATTCTTTTTGGAAAAAAACATAAAGGAGTCGGTAGTAAGTAAATTCAATTTTTGACTTTTATGCATATGGGTCAGAGCACTAAAAAGGTTTGTAGTACATTGTCGGGAAGTCTTTCCCCCCGGGGACATAAGAAGCGAATAGAAATATTTTTTTAATTTAAGTACTTACCAAACCTGTTGTTGTTTATTTCTCGTTCCATATATCTTCTGGGTATTAGACGGTGAGAATTTACTGTTGAAATACGGAAAATCCGAAGAACTGTGGGGCTGAAAAGTCAATAGCAATCCAACCCGGACCCAGAAAATACCCTGAGATCGAAGGCGAAGTCCTGGAGAGAAAAGAGGTGAATGCCCTTCTCATTTCGCAGATGGGGAAGTTGCGGAATGATTCGAAGCTGGATTTTCTCCTGGAAGAATCTGTGAGATTTTACGGATGCAGCCCAACTGTAACATATCAAGCCCAGTTGTACCGAGCAAAAACAGAATTCAGGGCCAACATCATCCACACCGAAGCTGTTCTGGATCGGTATCGAAAAGATTTTTTTGACCCTTACATGGAATTAGCGAGATTTAATGTTCATAGGGAGCTTCAGATCCAGTTGTATAATCTGAAACGGAGTCCAGGAATTTTCACAGATTATTCTCCTAGAGCACTGGTAGACGATTTGGAAGGCTTACGTAATTACAGATTACCTGAGTGGGACAGATTCAGAGCATTATACCGAGTGCTTACTCTACGCCCAGATGACCTGCCACTGCAATTTTGCATTTCCTGCGGACCCGTGGAAAATTGTGTCACGATTGATGAAGCTTGCACAAGAACGAAAGGGAGTCCTGGAGGAACGCGATCGAGAGGGTCAGGTCATTCTGGACGCACTAGAAATTTTCGTGGGCAAGGAAGCGCACTGGGAGCCAATGAAAAATACGAGTTGGGCCACACCTACAGAGGCCGAGGTTGATTTTGGGCCGCCTTCAGGTTCAAATTCCACGGACACTGCCTAAGATGATTGCGAGCCAGAAGCCTGGGTAATCCGAGGAGAAGCAATGAGTATTCAGCGTGCAAACCCGTGGGCTCAGTAAGCTCTGTGCCTGGTCAAAACTCCAACCCTGATGAGTCTTGTGGAGCACATGAAGTCTCATGCGGAGTCCGAGTCGGACTAAGAATTCCCGAATCATTCACTACATTCCCTATACTATAAACTATTCTGCGTATCATTTATCTATTCCGGGAGGAGTTATCACTAGGACAACATATAAATTTTTGTTTATATTTTGATTTGGTAATTTGGTTCCGCAAATAAAAATGTCAATTATTATTGAATTATATACATGCAGTAAACGGTAATGGACCTGGCAATTTATGCACAACAGGGGGCGACGGGCATAATAATATTGTAAGGTTGTTATAATTAGTTGGAGTATGCTTTTCGGCTCAAATCTGAATATTGTAGCATTGACATAACTTACCCATGTACATATATATGTTATATATTATAAGCAAAGATTATTGGAAATTAATTACGTGAGAAATTCCTTATTTGTACATGTCTGAATGAGGTGATGTGATTTCATCCCAGGGTGGGGTTCAGTTGTTTTCATTATAGGGGTGTTTTTTCTCAGTTATGGGATCAATGCTACGCTTTTCTGAGAACGGTTGTGGTCAAGTTAGGAATTAACGGGAGATTTCTTGTACATTTTAGATATGGCCGAGATCAGCTTCTTTGAACCAGGAGGTACACCATCAGCTCTTGGATTCCAAAATCAACTGATTGACCCTGCGAATGCCCAAACGCAAGCCCTGGTTACACCGGAGAAGACGACGAATTTTTTAAAATAATGCTTTGTAGTGTATACATCTGGTTTTTCAGAGAATATGAATTCCGATGCCCATAATATATCTGTATGAAATTTTTTATTATTGAATATTATTATTATTAGGGGTGTTTGTTTTGTTAAGAACCTGGTGTTTGGGGCATTTTAGAATTTTAAGCTGTTTTTTCTCTGAGTTGTACATTTAAAAAAAAGTTGTGTAATTTTCTTATGTTCTTGTTTCAAATATAAATTATATCCCTCATAGTATTAAAACCCCACCGCACCCAACTTCGACCGAGGACGCTCGAAAAACTGAGGGGGATAATGTGAGGTGCATGAATATGCAGGATATATATTATATGTATGTATGTATGTATATGTTTGTGGAAATGTGTATTGGGTTGGATCACTGGTGATCCAGGTGCGCAAGTGTGTATTTGTAAGGTAGGAAAGTTAAGTTAGAATAAAGAAGAACCCTGCCAGCATCCAAACCGTAAGGACGTGTACTTTATTACTGGGCATAACCCACGATAGTTTTAAGATGGATTTTAATTGTAATTTAGTAATTAGTAAATAAGGATAGTTTTAGGAATAAACCCTGGTGCTCTCACCCATATAGAATTGTAAAACTTAGACCTATTTAGAAAGTGAAACTTTCTTATAGACGAGTCTGTTCCGTCCGTCCGTCTACAAAATCTTGTGAGTCGCACAACTCAACAAGGGAATGACATACGAACATGGGACTTGTCCCAAAAAATCGGGCATACATTCTAGATGTGCCTTTTGATATTTTCCCTGACCCAGGCTCAACCATTTCACCTCTGAAAATTAATTTCTGGATAAAATTATCAAAAAATCTTGCATTTGCTATACCTTTCCAACTGATTGACGTATGAACATGCGTCCTTTACAGATAACAATCAAACTATATTTCCCTACCCTACTAAAAATCTTCAAATATAAGTTTCACTTTCCTGCACATGCGAACAAAGTTTACCCAAATCAGTGCTGTGCACGGATTTTTAATCATTACCTGATGCTTTTGTTACGCTTGTAATCGCATTTTTATGATTTTATTAGCTTTATGTAGATGGCACATGATGATCTCGCTTGAATCGAGCTCCTCTAGAACGAAATATTTTATTATTCTCTTAAAAACTCGAATAATTTTTGTAACGAGCTCGACGTTTCCGGGACATTTACGTGTCCCGGAAGAGTGTATTCTCGGGGACAACGATTGTCATTCCGGGACATCTGGGCAGTGCTCTCAATTTTACTCATTACTCGAATTTTTCATAAAGTGAGTAAGTGAGTATTGTACTTACTCGTACTTACATCTGCGAGTATGAGTAAGTAATGAGTAAGTAATTTTAAAAAGGTTGATGTTTAAGTAAGTAAAGAGTAAGTACGAACACTCATTCCCCAGTGTAATGTAAGTAATGAGTAAGTAAGACGAAATGCAAAGTATCAAAAAGTAAGTATTGAGTAAGTAAACTTCTTTACTGGAGTAACTACCATAGAAAAAATGTTCTCCGACAATGTCCATGACTTATATATGGCTTATGGAGTCAGATAACACAGGCCATAGGCAAACAATGCCTTTAAATACTTGCGACGATGCAACTCGTTAAACTTGAGTCGTTGACTACACTACCAAAGATGGGAGTGATGTGAATTATATTTGAAAATGAGTAAGTATTACTTGAGTACTATGCAGGCAAAAGTAAGTAAAGAGTAAGTAATATCAGCTTATTTTTGCGAATAAGTAAGTAAAGAGTAAGTATTACACTGCGACCCGAAATTTTGAGAGAGTAATGAGTAAGTAAGATAGCCACCATGAAGACCCTGAGTAAGTAAAAAGTAAGTACTGGACATCATGAGAGACAAAATTATGAGTAAAGAGTAAGTGTGTCTAACTGAGAGCACTGCATCTGGGAACCCTAAATCAGAATGTCATTTATTTCTCTATTTAGTTATTTCCGTTTCATTAATCAGATATTTCCGTGAGAACACCTCCACGGAAAAGTACAATAGGAAGAAAATCATAAGGCGTCTAATCCCACTACAAACATTTCTGGAACCAAGCTCTAAAAACAGCTTATGAGGCTAAGAAACTATTTTTTTCTTTAAATCCAAGCAAATATCTGGCATGTCCAAACCAAGAGTAAGCCAGAAATAAAACTATATAGTGATAGTAATAATTTCAGATATCTGCAATTTTATTTTCTCTATCTTCAGGGATTTACGTTCTTCAATTACTGCTTTGTCTCAGCGTTAGGATTTGTGTTTTGGTATTTTTAGATAGCCTCAGTGTGATAACTTTATATTTTTTCAATTTTCAATTGTACTTATACAATTATTACCGTAGTTTCGTAAGTTAAACCATTTACTTTCCGACTGGAAAGTACTTAACTTACTTTCCAAAGTTAAAAAAGTATTTTCAACATGTATAGTTAAATCTTTAAAAACAAGCATTTATTTGTAAATTTATTTGTAGCACATAACGTAATGGTTCCATCAGAGATATTCACCCGTCGACGGGTACCCTTCAAAGAAGGCTTCCTTCAGGGAAGAAAGCGCTTCTTTCGACAGGAACGAAGGAAAAAAATTACGAAGGAACAAGTAAGGCTTCAGCGCATTGATGGAAAAATTGAAGTTGACGGAAGGGTGCTTCCCAATCTGCCTTCACGTGCCGATTGTACCTTGCATGACAACTAACTCTAATGCTGTCAATGTCAATACGCGCTTTCATTCACACGTAACGTACCACGATACATATAATACGATGGAAAGACGGTTTCTGGCGGGTACTGTAATTTTTCGTATCTTGACTTTGTTGTCTCATATATAAAAATAAAATATTACGGAAGACGGAATTTGGTGGAGGAAGGATATTAATTATTACAGAAGGCTTAAGGAAGGATATCAACAAAACAACTTTGAAGGAAGGAATTTTGTTTTCAAGCCTTCAATCTGAAGAGGTCTGACGGAAGGAATCGAATCTATTTTTTTTGCATTCGAAGGATTGAAGGAAGGAAAAATCATTTGAACATCTCCATGGGTTCCATTACTCTGAACTGAAATGCCAGATGTTCAAAATACTTGAACTGCATTACTGTATGAATCACTATATACAATATAATTATGAATGGTGCATTACTAAATTCATATATTACTTTCGGCGCATTGCATTACCATAAAACTATTACATAGTGCAAAATTGGTAATGCTTTAATGAGATACAGACACAGCTGTATGTATATACATATCATTTTAATGAGCGTATGACATATATGTCTAAATCTTGGGAAGGGATTTCCGCGAAGTTTTGAAATCGTATTCCAGGACCGCGAAAGTTTGAATGCTATACTGGGGCGAATATATAGGAGTTTGAAGGAAGGGATAGGATAGGATAGAATGTTTACATATATCCTGAGTTGAAGTGGAATGGTGTGTGAAAAGAATTAATATCTTTAAGTTGCGTCTATTATGTATCGTAGCACGAATGCGTTTTGCAAACCTCGGGACTGCTTCCCCTGCCCCTAGGTCACCCGAGGTTCACTTTGTCAACTACTACTGGTTTTCAATCCAAACGTCCTCTACTCTGTGGTCATTTCCTTTACAGATCAAGCCGTCATGTTTTCGAGCTGGACTGTTTTCTTGCTTATCACATTAAGTGCGTCGGAAATAGTCATTTATTAGGAACTAGTGAAAATAAGTTAATTTAATTCACTTCTATTCTCAGGTCTTATGCAAGTGGATTCGTCGTCGGTGTATCCGAAATTAACAGTGACCAGCGATGAAACGGCTATTCTGGATTCCCCTCTTAACTTTTATGCCACGCTAAACAATCCCGAAAAAAGTGAATACATTATTTCTTGGCAAGAAAATTGGCCGTATGAACGAGATAAGCTGGTAAATAGTTTTCAGATTTATGCTCTTAAGAATATTTATTGTAAAATTGGAAATTTTTTCAAAAAATCTGGCGTTGGAACAATTCTGTCTAACTAGGCCTCAACGATTCTGATAAAAATAGGTAGTTTCAAAGACGTGAGAGGTCATAAGTTACGTTTGTGGCTCAAGTTAATGGTTTAAAGAGTTATCACCAATTGAGAGAAATATTGCAAGCAATGTGATTACACAAAACAGAAAATAATAACATCTGCGCTTCCACTCACGAAACAAAAAAAAACACTGATACAAATTAAAATTGACTTAACTTTGTGATGGGTTTGCTAAACTGATTTTTGATTTGTGGCTAAATCTTGCTTCCCTCTTTTACTCGGCTGTCTAAAATATTCAACGTAGCCGTCAGCTTTCATGATGTGTTGCAAACTGCAGACAGTTGTGATGTAGAATAAATTGAGCTATTAAGAGCTAGAATAAAATTCAGCTATTCCCATTGAAATTTTGACTGGTTCCTTAGCCTCAGTTTATTACTATAGGGGTTCAAACTTCAAAGGAACAGTGTTTCTGACCACCCTTCAGTGATGCATTTGTAAACCTATTTTATATTATTATTTACACGAAAGTTTATTTTCATGGAGTGATATTATATCACCACAAGTTATTGAAATTAAGTTTATTCGGCTGTCAATTAATGCTTCTGTCGGTGCAAATATTGGGAATAACCGAACTTGAAATTGCAATAGGGATTTAATGTGCAATTACCAGTAATGTTGTAACTGGTACTTGTTAAATTGTGTCAATTGGATTATGGAAATAACAGAAGTTGAACTTGCAATTAGTTCATAAGTTACTTGCAGTTGATAAGGCAATTGCGAAAACAGTGGATATATTTGCACCGATAAGCACAATTGCAAGTTAACTGATATACAGTATAAATCATTGGCGAAGAGGCAAAATGACCTGTGCATTTTTGATTAGTAGCAAAATGATCTCCATGGAGTTTCACTAAATTGAACCAACTGTATTAAGTAAAATGATCTAGATTCAATACATAATGAAACAAAGATGTACAAATGAAATAACCTTCCTTCAAGTCTTGGAAGTCTAAAATATTGACAAATTTCATCCTTTAACATATCTTTACAAGAAGCCCTTAAAATATTTGGCATTTCCTCAGCCTTCCTTCTAAAAAGCATAAACACAAATTCGTCTTAAGGCTTCATCTAAAAATAACCTTTCTTCAATTTTAGACTTTATTTAATTTTTTAATGAATCAATAAACTCATTATCAGGGAAACCTTTTGAGGGCATTTTAAATATATATGTATATTTCCGGTCTCTTGTGCATATGTATATAAAGCAGCAGTTGAACAGTTCCTTTTATTCATTCACATGAAATGATCCACACAAATCATACTTCAGTTAATAATCTCGTTATAAGGGATGATCAAGGGACCGGGAAATTATGGTTTTGATAGACAATGAATTTTGTAGAAACTAGTAAAAGCCCTCTGCTTCACAGGGGCAAGTACTTGAGAATTGTGAGAGTACACAAACTTGAGACCTACCGTAAATGACTTCAGATCGCGTATCAAAGCCTGTTGAAAAGACTTAATGTTAATAGCCCGCGTCACCGGGAAAAGTAATCTCATATAAGACATGTGAACCACTAATTGTAAGACTAACAATTCGTTTCATAACGCTAGTTTACACTACATCATCAAATAATTATGGTACAACATTCCGGCCCACCAAGGTTCTCTCCCAAACTCAATACTTCGCTATACACGTGGAATCTAACTAATCGCTTAATCAATTTAATACCAATTTTCCATTGTTATTAAATCTTGCTGTTGCAACACTGTATGGTGCGTCGCCCCTTAATGGATTTTTAATAATTTTATTATAATTTGCATATAGCTCATTTGTGCCGTAGTAATGAAGTGTCCGACACTGGACGCACTGAATATTTCAAATAAGAAAAAATAAAGGAATTCGTAGTAGGGCAACACGTTTCACGTGCTATAGCCACTAATTTGCATGGTTCCTACAAATTAATCCTTGTTACCTAATGATGTTTTGGGGGATATAAAGATCAAATGTGGATGCTAAGGATTACTGACGTAAATATAAAGTGTTACAATAAGTACTTTCAATTCCATTTGATGTTCCCTAATAGGAATCCCAAACTTATCTATGTGTACAAAGTTCAGTCACTAAAATTCTCCTCTCCTCAAATTCTTAAGGTCTGGAAAATTAAAAGTACATTCACTTTGAACGATAGAGCATAGTGACGTTTCGGCTTCGATTTGACAAAATAATCAGATTGCAATTGTAAAGCATGGAGTTAGAATTGAATTCCATAGCCATGGCACACATGAGTAGAGCATTCGCTGTAGGTTTGAATATCGACACAGACTGAGAGACACGACGTTCTGGATGTAATAGAGGAAATTGCGCTTGGGAAGTCTACTGGATAGGGCTTCTACTGGGGACAATTGTTTTGACAAAAAAGTTCGTTCCGTTTCAATCCCGAAATACCATGGGGACAAAAATTTGGTCCCGAAACTGTCCCGATCCCGTTCCGAAAACCTCGTCCCGTCCCGATTATAATCCCAGTCTTAAAAAATGTTCCAAATTCCACTAATCCTATAAGAATACCTCCAATAATAGCGACAGTTTACTTTAAAAAGTATTCACATAAACAACAATTTTAAACGGAACGATTCCCATACATATTCATTTTTACAGCAATTGTATACTTTTCAGGTATTTTTTTCGGTCCCGATCTATTGTTCTTTCCCGTCCCGAAATCTTTGGGGAAAAAAGTTCGTCCCGATTCATTCCCGAAATAACATGGGGACAAAAATGTTGTCCCGATCCCGGTCCAAACCGGAACAGAAGCCATACTACTGGAAGCTCAATAGAGCGTACAATATTAAGGAATTATAATCTAAAATTGCTTAATATTGTACGCTCTATTGATCTTCGAGTTGATTGACAGTAGGTGGTATATAGCCGAGAAGCACAGCGTGCTGAAACTCTGTCGCAGAGGAGAGCTTTTCAGCTCGCTCAGCTCGCTGTGATTCTCGGCTTGCTTGTTGTGTGTATACCACCGGCTTGCTTGGCTATATAGTGAAATAGTATACTACGACGTAGTAGCTTGCTGTAAAGTGAAATGGCTACACGGCTTACGAATCAAGCCCAGTCGTCGGGACTTATTGTATCCCTAAATCTTGCGCCCTTAATTTAACAGTAGAGCGCGCAATTTGTATAGCCACAGACTCCATCAAGTGGCCGTTATAATGTAGAGATGGGAACATTTTGACAGTAATCGAAAATTCCCTTAGATCATTTTGCCTCGTCACCGAAGAAATTGCACACTAAGTACAGTAATTATATTCGTGATTATTACGTACATTACAGTTATTAGAGAAGAATGACTTTTAACTTCTTGCAGCGCAAGCACTTGTAAGTGCAATTGAATTTCTTGCCATTTCAGTTCCGCTTAACCGATAATTGCGAGTATTAAATGCTTTTGTAATTGAAATTTAAGTTGGCAGAAATTGCAATTGCCTTGTGTAAAATAATCACAACTAAACCGAACTTCCAAGTTCAATTAGTACATGGCTGCGGTTAACTTGGGGAGAGGTAACTAATTACATCACTTTCAAAAACGTAAATATTTCACCCACCCACCCTATCGTCACTTGCCGTCACTTTCTGTTTGAGGCACCCACCCACCCTAGAAAGTGATGTCACAAAAGATCACAAAAAATCGTCTTTTGCTCAACAAAGTTTTACGTTGTAACCCTAATGAGTACTGGTGATTATTTGCGATACCTGATATATTGTCAAATTTGAACTCTTAAATTGGAGCAGAAAACAATGTAGGACTTTGATTACTTAATAATAATTCAAGTAAAATATTTTGGTTCACATTAACATTGTTTCAGCAAATAATACTGTTTTTTTGCTCTCAATTACATCTTATTGTCCAAAATGTAAATTTTGGCTACGCTTTATAAAAATCCATCATTGAATGAAAATACTGCTCACGATCAATTTAAACAACGCCCGATGCTTAATAATTGCAACAAAATAATTTACTGCAGAAATTATTTTGCTCGCTTTTAAGGTTTTAATGTTATAAGGTAACTGTTGTAGGTAAAAGGATGCTTATTGTTAGTCAGTTTTAACCTGAATATAGTGCGTATTTACTATTCAAACTGCAATACGCCGAAATAATGTGACGTAAACCGCAATAATACTAGCATTTGTCGTTCTTGCTAAAAGGATCTCACGCTTAACACAGATGGAGTCGGTGACGTCACTTTCCCAACAAACCACCCTACTACTACGTCATGTCTCGCCACTTTTAAGTGTTACCACCCACCCACTCAAAATATGACGTCATTAGTGACCTCCCCCTTGCAATGGACGAGAAAGGCTGCTGTCAATGTTTCTGCAGTTATAACATATTAAAGAACAAACTAATAAACAGACATTCTCATTTGTGACGTTACTTCGTTGCGTTGCTATTGCTACACATTTGGATATTCTGAATCTAAGGTAGTGATCCAATTTGCATGAAAATGTCCAAGTTGCCCAGCCCAAAATGCCCAAAATTAGGACAATTTTAAAAGCTGTCCTCGTACCCAAGAACTGGGCATGTCTGTAGGTATTTTGAACATTTTCAATTGGGCGGGCAAATACTGCAGTGCATTTTCAATCTACATACCCTATAATATCGAAGCACGGAAGCATTAGATAATTTCAAAACCAGTAATGCGAAAGCATCTTGTCGCGGACATTAACACAGTTCAGTTCCTGTACTTTATGCGAAATCGATTTCCGACCCTAAAGATGCATTAATTTTCGTGGCCGAAGCAACAGTAAGGTCGTCTTTGTCACCGTAAATAACTTTGTGATGATTCAGTAATAATTATTTGATGTAGCGTGCTTCTCTATGTGACGACTAACACTCCTGTAGCGATATTTTCTATTTGTAACGACATATTGGGAATTGGGATTCCTCCAAGAGTCCGCAGGGGTAGGATTGTTGTAAATCTCCCTGGAAATTTCTGAATTTCCCAACTGAATAGTATCTCCCTGCAGGGAGGTCCTCAGCGATTTCAAAAATCCCTGTTGAAAAAAAGATCAACGATTTTCAAAATCCATGTTAGCTAAAAAAATCCTCTACAAGACGTAAAATCCGTGCCAAATTAGGCCAATCAATCTGAAAATCCCTGTTTGCCTAGCAAATTTCCCTGAAACACGCCAACAAATTGTTTGCACATTTTGTTTATCTTGAACTGATTTCTTTTGATGTTTCAGGCCGTTAAACATTTTGGTGTGTGTACATTACTTTCAATCCTTATCAGAGGTGTGGAATATTTTGAAATATTGTATTTGACATAGTATTTGGAATACATTTAGTATTTGGTATTTTTCTAGCTGTAAATTGTTTACGGTATTTTGTATTTCGTATTTTGTCAGCACCAACATGTCTACGGTATTTTATATTTCGTATTTTGAAGATTAAGAACTTGATAGTATTTTGTATTTATTTATCTTCTAAAATTTACCTAGTCAGTACTTCAAATACAAAATATAGTTTTGAAATACATGACTCTGGCAATTGTTAAGGTCGTCTCTAAAACATGTTCAAATACATATTTTAAATGTAAAAGCACTAATTTAAAACATTTTTAAACGATTTTTGGAAACCTGTTGGACGGTTTTGAAGAAATTACTGTATAAATACATAAAATTCAATGTATCTGAGAACTATGAAGCTATATAGCTAAATTAGTGGCGCGAATATAAATACATCACCCAGGAGTTATAAGATTATTTGTTTAAAGGAAAATTATTCTGTACCTACGGACATGTTAATTTACTTTGATACACACAAATGCACAATTATTCTAAAGTCTAATAACATGCAGTTACCTTTATTAAGTAGATTTATTTTTAAATATCGTATTATTTGGCCGAATTATAGAAACTTTAGATACATCTCAGATATGTACTTTGAGGTAAATATGAGAGTATTTTCAAAATGTATTTCGTATTTCAAATACGGTATTTTTATTTCAAATTTTCTCTTTTTGTTTAAATGAAAATATTTTATTTTGTATCTTGCCCAAATTACTCTGGATATTTGTATTTTATATTGTATCTTAACTAAGTTACACCTGATATTTGTAGTTTGTATTTGTATTTTAACTGTTCTGAAAATGTATTTGTATTTTGTATTTCAATAATAAATTTCATGTATTTTCCACACCTCTGATCCTTATACATAGTTAAGTTCAGTTTGCCAACCAACTTTTCAACCTTTATTATACTAATTACTAGCACCACAGGAATATTATTTTGTCGAATGATGTTTTTGATTTGCGTGCGAACTAGTGATGACAAATATCGCCACATTGCTCATATCGGAAATATCGCTATCGCCAAAAACAGTATCGCCAAGTTTATACCCCATTCAATATCAATCAAGTTATCCCATGCAAAGACCATTTTTTCGTAAAATATTTGTAAATGTAACAGATCGGTAAAGATTAATGCGAATATTTTGAGTACTTTCCTTACAGTAGTTGCACTTTGCTTTCAACAAATCTTTTAGTCTCAAAAAGTAATTTCAAACAACTGCCCGTCGCCCTGCCCTTCCACTGTATTCAATACATTTACTGTTGTGAATACTGTCCATATTTGTGGTGTCAATCTTTTTTGGTCGAATTAGTTTTTTAATTTTATTCATTTTAAACGAATATTAAAAGGACTACTTCAAAGTTCAAATATAATCTGCCCACCGTTAATCCGCAATACCTGCTACCCACCATATTAATAATGTAACAATGAGGATTGATTAAGGTTCTCAACGGATCGGATATATCCGAACGGATACGGATCGGATACGGATACGGATAGAATAAAACTGAAGATTATCCGATCCGATATTTATCCGAACGGATCGGTTTTGTCATTCGCATCCGAAAAAAATCCCGGATAGCTTTTAGCTACTACATAAAATATCCGAACGGATCGGTTTTGTCATTCGCATCCGAAAAAAATCCCGGATAGCTTTTAGCTACTACATAAAATATCCGAACGGATCGGATAGCGACCTTTTGTTTTTCGGATAATCCGACGGATATCCGAGGATATCCGCGGATAAACGAATTTTTGAAAACATGACGACCACTCTAATAATTTATATCTGCTGCAATCACCGACAGGACATTAGTTCGACAATTTCTCAAAACGTTTATACTTTTTTCACTTCATGTAGCTTTTGTAGCAAACCTGAAACCGAACCTTACGAATATAAGCATGCCGTCAAGTATTTATGTTATGACCAGAAATTCAGTCATATTTTTAATTTCAGCTGCTTATTCTAGATCTAGTAGCATATTCTAGTTCTTATAGGCTTCAAATTGTTAAAGGTTACTAATAAGTAAATACTTGAGAATATCTGATTAGCGAAAAAAAAACTCTCAATTCTTAAATTATTTATGTTAAATGTTTTGCCAAGCAAACATATATGCACGGTTTCTTCTGTCATTACAATACGTTATAAACTGACAGAATATTGTATTTTAAACTTGCAGATAGGATCGGATATCCGCGGATAGGATCGGATAGCTCCTTATTCGTATCCGACGGCTTCGGATAGGATAAATACGTCATCCGAAAATTTACGGATAAGCTTAGGATAAGATTATTTTTAATCCGATGGAAGCGGATAGGATCGGATACGCTTCAGTTTTATCGGTAAAAATTCGGATCGGATAGGTACGGATAGGATAAGGGAATTATTCTATCCGTTGAGAACCTTAGGATTGATGTAGTAAGTAATAGTAGGTATGCTCAAAGGTTGCATTGAATGGTCGAAAAGAAATATGCATGGTACAAAACTCTTTAATAATTAAAGAGTTTTTACCATTTTTAAAGAGCTTGTAACTATTATTCACACTTTTGCAGAAAAGTCGTGAGCTATTTAACCGTAGTAATTGTGCGATAAGCCGATATTATCGATAAACTTGGCGAGATTTATCGCCTTAAATATCGCCACTCGTTGTGGCGATATTTTCGATATATCGTATCGCCGTATCGCCATTTTCCATCACTAGTGTTAATACTCTTTTAACCTTAAAACATACCGTAAATGTATTTTAGACTGTAGCTAAAATATATGCTTGTAGGGAAACAGGTTTTAGGAAGTATAAATAAATAAACAAACGAGGAATAATAACAAAATAGAAGTGGAGAATAGGATTCAGCTAAATTTTGTACGGTTGGTAATATTTTGATGAATCTGCAAATATGCAAGTTAATTTTATTTCTAATCAAAAACGCTTCTAGTTTTTCTACTCTTCAATAAAAATATACAATATCAAATACCGCTCTAGCTAGTCAAAATTACACACTACATACATACATTATTATTAGGGGTGAGTATCTCGCTGGTTTTAAAATTCTCGTTTGTCTCGTTCTCGTTTCTGTAAAAAATACGAGAACGAGATATTTCGAAAACGAGAGTAGCGAGAGTAAGATATAAACGAGACAGGGCAAAAACATGGGTATTTTGTTGAAATATATGCAACTTAATTGTAGCCTGCACAAATTCTGGTAAGAGAACGTAGAATTTTGCATTATTTTGACTTATCAAACCATTCTAAAGACGCAAAATATATATTTTTGGGTTTGAACCATAAAATTTGAAAACATGAAAACACTGATAAAAGTAAATGAAGGCCTCCTGTAATAATAAGAGTTGCAAAATGTCTCAATTGGCCAAATGGTCTAGCAAAACACCTCATTTTTCCCACTGTATGGGCTTAAACAAGATTTAATTGCAAACGATATTCTCGGTAAATAAAGCGAGATGTGTCGTACAGTCTCGTTGATGCAGAAAGAGACAAACGAGATTCTCGTGTCGTTATGCTCACCCCTAATTATTATACATAACGTACTATGTACTACGTTTAGAGAAATCTGAGTATAAAGTACCCGAGTACGAGTACGGGTACGACACTGAGATACCCGCGTATGGGTACAATTTTCGAGTATTTTTTGGGTACGGGTACAATGTGGTTACAGGTACATGGTTTGGGATTACATTGCGGGTACGGGTATGAAAAATTTGTTCCCGGATACAGGTATAGATACCAGTAGGGTATGTCGATTTGAAAATGCCCGGCATTTTGGGCATTTCAGGGCGAGGGCGGCATAATAGGGCATATTGGGCAAGGGCATTTTGGGCAAAATCGTGGAATATGTTAGAACAATCCATACTTGCAGTTTTGGTCAAAAGTTCAAATTCAGTTCCATTCAAGTCCCCAAAATTGTCGTGAAGTTCAGTTAAGTTCAATTCCCCTTGTTCAAAGCCCGTCGTAGTTCAGTTCAATTTACTGCGTACTTTCCAGTCGTTACGTTCAGTTCAGTTCACCCTTGCGATATTTTTTAAAAATTCAATTCAATTCATTATATACTTTTCGGTTGTTCAGTTCAGTTCGCTTTATCTGTCATTAGCGAGCCAATTAGTTCAAGTCATTTAGGATATATTTAAGTGGCATTTGGTTATATTTTTATAGCTGACTGAACTTTGACTAAAGCACGATTTTTCGCTAAATGACTGACTAGATAACTACTTTCAAATCTCCGGTGTTTTGAAAGCAGTATTGACTTTGAGTTTTCTGGTAAACGATCAATCTAAGAAAACCAAGCTATTTCAAGTTATTAAATCATATAAATACAGATATGCTTACAATTATTGCGGGTTTTATTTCATACGATGTCCAAAATGTGCCAAATATGCGTTATTAAATTTCTGATACCGGCTTGCTTGTAAATAACTACAGATATAGATCTGTATTTCTTTGATTTGTAATTTAATGTCATTGAAATGAATAGCCAAAAAGCCAGCGTGCTGTTTTTGAGATTACAAATTACAACTATAAAATATATGGTCATGCAATTTAAAGATATATAATATTCGTGTTGTGTTCACGAATATAAAAGTTTATATTCTAACCTGGACTCTTAAGTTCAATTCAGTTCAGTTTGTCTTACTTGAACGTACGATGAACGTTCGTTCACATTCATGATACGTTCTGCTGAGTTCAATTCAAATTCATTCAATCAAAATTTTGCATTTAGCTAGTTCATTCAAGTTCATTCAAAAACAATGAAAATATGGGCTAGTTCAGTTCAGTTCACTTTATGAGCTGAACGACTGCAAGTATGGAACAATCTATACAATTTGACAATGGATTTGAAAATGTCTGTAATTTTGAAGAAGAAAAATCGTTCGAAATTACCTTGAAAATTTTATTAGATTTGTGTCATTATGTTGATTCAGCCGGTGATGAAATACGTTTGGATACCATAGGTCATATTGAACATTACAATTTGTGAAACACCTGTACACGATACGGCTATAAATTAAATTATTCTAGGAACTATTTTTGCAAACTGCAGACGATGTAATATGAACTTCCACCGTCCGGCAAATAATCACATACCCCTATGCATGTATATGAAATGTCTTTTTGGTTAAAAGTTGAACCCATTCAATAATTGTTTTATACACCCAGGGGCCGGATTTTTGTAAATCTCCCTGGAAGATTATTTATGAATTTCCCTGCTGACTATTATCTCCCTGCTGGTAGGTCCTCAGCGATTTCAAAAATCCCTGCTGAAAAAAAGGTCAACGGTTTTCAAAATCCCTGTCGGCAAAAAAAATCCCTTACAAGACGTGAAATCCCTGCCAAATTTGGCCAATCTAGCCAAAAATCCCTGTTTACAAAAAAAGGTCAACGATTTTAAAAATCCCTGTTCGTAAAAATAAATCCCTTCCCTTTGAGATTCTCCCTGCCAGAAATATTTTTTCCCTGGGAAGATTCTTCCCGTCTTCCTACAAAAATCCGACCCCTGTTATACACCATAAGACTAGAAACAACAATATTTGGGGACCTGTATGGAGGATGTATATTGGTTTTTACTCGATACATTTTTGGTTGATCGTTGCGAACTGCAGACAGTAGTGATGCAGAATCAGATCGGGTGAAAACCGATATTAATATTGACTCGTTTGACACATTGAATAAAGGCTAATAATAATAATAAAATGAGTATAAAATTCAGCTTCATCACCCATTAAAATTTTGACTGATCCCTTACCATCAGATTTTTAATTTAGGAGTTCGTACTTAAAAAGAAAATAATATTTCTGCCCGCGCGTCAGTGGATATGTAAATAATCATACTAATAATAATCATAATATGTAAATTTCTTTCATATTATTGTTTACATAGAAATTTATTTTCATAGGAGTGATAAATGATATCACTTCATGTCAATGAAATTAAATTTATTTGGCTGTTTTTTCTATTATAATATAATACGAACAAGCGAATAACCAGACATTCACATTTGTAACGTTTCCTTGGCTGCACTTTTATGCATTTGGATGGATATTCTGATTATATGCTAGTAATCCATTGGTGCCGTGAAAATGCCCAAAATGTCCAACTTGCCCTGACCAAAATGCCCAAAACCAGGACATTTTCAAAAGCTTCCCACATGCCAAGTTTTGGGCATGTGGGCAGGCATTTTGGGCATTTTCAGCTGGGCGGGCAAATACTGCAGGGCATTTTCAATCGACATACCCTAGATACCAGATATGGCAATATCCGCAATTCGGGTACGGATACGGGTACAGATTTTTCGTACCCGTTTGTAATGGTAACAATTTTCAATTCCCTTATGAATTTTTTCAAGATTTTTCCAAATTTGTTCATTTAGCTAGTCCAAAAACTCCTACTTTACAGAAGTAAAGACAGGAATGTTTGAGAAAAGGCAAATTTTGAAAGTTTTAAATTGTTTGCACAAATTTTACCGTTTCCAAATAGGTTTTGTGACTGGGTTGCAGGAAAATTTATGGGCATATTAAGAAATAAGGAATAAGAAAGAAGCAAGAATAAAACAAAAGAAAAAGCTTTTCTACCTTGAAACAATTTCACATCGATTGTATTAGGCTCAAATGAGTTTTCAGGAAATTTTGCACAACCCAAACGTTATGAAATATTTTTATAATGAACAGAGACCGCCAATGACAAGTTGGCCAGATCATAAACTTCTCTCCCGCATTCTTGCATCTAAAGATCAATTTTCCCAACATTGTTCTAGGGTATTACGGGTCATGTCCACCATTTGAACGTCGAGCCCATAAAATTTGCCACCAAAGGCATGAAAATATATTTTGAAACAAATTTTGAAGCTGGAGTAAACAACCGATTTAAAACACTGAAAGTTTGACCTTTTCAAAACAATTTAGTGAATCCACTTTCCATTACCTTTTTTGAGTAACAAGATGAAACACGGGAATTATTATGAGCGAAGCGATATACAATATAATGGGATGATCTCGGCTTTAACCCTGTCGACACAAAGGCTTCAATACCATTAAACCTTAGCTAGAAACAATTTTGCCCAACACCCTACTCACAATGCAGGTGTGCACTTTGATTTTTTGATGTTTTGAGAAATTTTGAAACGTTTCAAAAACCTAATTTCCTCTTTAAATTTCGCTTGCACATTTCCTGAACATGTATATTGTATACATAATATCTCTGTGGAAACCGTTGCTTTTCGATTCAGTTCAGTTCAAAAGTTTGAACTGAACCGAATTGAATTGGTTTTTACTGCACTGAATCGAAAATCTAGTTTCGATTCAGTTCAGTATGTGAATTGAACTGAACTGGAAAAAATTGAAATGAATTGAACCGTTCCGACCACTAGCAGAGAGCAGGGTTGAAAATCGGAATTGGAATCGGAATCGAAAAAGAATCTGAAAATTTAAAGTATTAGAATTGGAATCGGAATTAAAAATTATGCAAAATTAGGTATTGGAATTTTAATCAGAATTGGAAGACAAGTATCGGTATTGGTATTAGAATTTAATGATATTCCGATGAATTCCGATTCCATTTCTGACATTATACAGACATAAAGAGCCCTTTACGATCTTTTACATGGAACCTTTGCCTTCTACCCTTTACACTTCTACATGGCTTTTGCGCAAATAGTTCTTTATGGTAGTAATAAAAATGGAAAGAAAGGCAGAATCATTTGTTCATGATTACTACGACTACAATAGAAACTTAGAAATACAAACAATGAAAGACATGTTCCAAAGTATTCTGTGGAATAACTAGGGACAAATGAATTAATTTGTTAATATGGTTGAATGATTCAGAGTTATCGGAAATTCTCCAGCAAGTAACATTTGCAATCTTGAGCATTCCAGTAACTGACAATTAGGTTACTGTGGGAAGACTTTTCTCTGCATTACGTTTAATTTAAAACTATAATCTAGGTCGACTACCGGAGGAATCCCTGCAAAACATGCTGTTTGTTCGAGTAAACAAACAGTTTGGTCAACAACTGGTCAAATGACTTAAAAATAACAATAAATTGTAGGCTAGATGTGTAGAATAAGAATTGGAATCGGAATTATTAAAAGTATTTTAATTAATTGGTATCGGAATTCAAAATTAATTATTTGGATACAGCGGAATCGGAATCGAAATTAAATTTAGGCGGGTATTATAATTGGAATTTTTATTTTTCCGATATTTCATCCCTGGTTTGATGTGGGCTTAAACAAGATTTAATTGCAAACGATATTTTTGTTAATTAAAGCGAGATGTCTCGTACTGTCTCGTTGATGCATAAAGAACGAGATAAACGAGATTCTCGTGTGGTTGTCTCGTTATACTCACCCCTACTTCATATGCAATTGTTTGGAACGGTTTTGCAGATTTTAATCTACGCGCCGAAATAATATGCAGTACAATTCTCATAATAATCTAAACTTAATTTCTTTTCCTAATTTTTTAAAATGTTCAGTGTTGGACCTATTGCTTTTATTCTCTTACTGTGCATTGTGCATATTCAATTAAAGGCATTTTCTTCTTGCAGGAAATATTGAATGCAACTAACAACTTCGCATCCAATTGGACATTAACGTACTGGTCAGCTGATAACTACCAGGGAAAATTTTCGATTACGGTTTCCGTTTACTACAAGTTTGTGGGATTGTTGGTGAACGTTGATACTCAACTTTCCTATTACACCATAACAAGTGAGATTTTAAATTAGTTTGAGTTTCACGTGTACCTTTTGGGTGGTTTTTAAAAATATTGCATTCTTAATTTTAGGTCATTTTGTTGGAAGTATTGATGTCTGGCAAGGAGGTGTAAAACATTCGGATCCATATCGTGTTGCCACTCGGAATGAAACACAGTTAATTGCAAATATTCATGATCCCTCTAGTTACTTAAAAACGGCGAGTGACATAACGTATAGCTGGTGGGACGCCACCGGTTTTTATGCAAATTCTTCCGAACCAATACTAAAGAAGAACTTTACTCAGGAGGGCTTGTATTACTTTAATGTTACCATATCAGCAATATTTAACGCGACTAATGATTCAAGTAAAATACCTATCACTAAAACTGGGACTTTTGAAACAAATATTACCGCCAAAGGTATTAAAAGTTGTGTTAATCTTCCTATTCAGTAGTATTTAAGTTCATTTTCAAAATTCAGTATTTTTCCAATTCATCGTATGAAAAAATTTCAGGATACATTGTGTTAGTAAAAATACTTTGCTCCTAATGTTTTTAGTTGCCATTGTTAACTTGACAGTGGCGGGGCCAACCTGGTTTCCCCATGGAAAATTATTAGATCTCAATATTTCTTGCGATGGGTCTGGTCCTTACAGCTACTGTTGGCAGTTGAAGCCTGCTCCTTACAATCAGACAGGAAATGAAACGTGTATCATGCCCTTGGTTACAAATGATTGTGAATTCCCTGTAACACGGTATTTTCAGCAACCTGGAACTTATTCACTTCTTATTATCATCGCGAATGATGTTTCAAGGGTTGTCAACCAATCTATAATACATGTATATATAGTCCATCGTAAGCAACAACTTTCTATAATTGTTGTACCCGTTCTTTCAAGCATAGTGGCAATCGTCCTTATAATTTTTGGTGTGGCCTACTATTTAGAACACCAAGTGAAGTAAGCACAATTAAAACATTATTAATTTACCATAAATAAAATGAACCCAAGAAAACTGAGCTTGAGAATTTCATAGTGTAAAGGTTTTCAATACTTTGAAATTGAGTTATCGGCGTCCCGAAATTATCACTTGAATAGGTTTGGCCGATAGAAAATGTTCTTCAATATTCACCTGCCCTGAATATACCCCATTTGTTTTTCCCTGTTTTTGCCCATATGAAAAGCAATCTTAAATCAAACCTGGTTAGCTTTCTAGCAGAAGCAAACATTGACATATTCTTCGAATAGCCGAAAGAATTGGCACTTGCTAACAAGGATGTGATCAAAATCCCAGACTCGATTATAAATGACATGTTTCGAATTCCAATCTCTTATCTTTAATAGAGGCAATACTACAATTTGCTCTCATGGTTTCCACCTCAGTTAGTTGTTTAAAGGACAAAAATGCAAATACTGCCTGCAAGAGATGCTATTGCCATAAGTGTAAAAATGTCATAAATGCCCAGTGTTATTAAATGTTATAGACATCCATCAAAAATTCCTTAAATGCCCTATTCTAAAAATATCCAAAATGGCATCAACGCCGAAATGCCAGGAGTTGAAAATGTCTTTGCATTTTCAAATGAAAAACCCTGCTAGGGAAGTATTTGACATTTACTCTTTGATTTAAGCGAAACTTAACATTTGTGATGCTCATCTAAAAGAGATTTTACGTAGTTATTTGGTTTATCTCAGTTCAAATTTCATTTCATGAATATGTTTTATGTGTGATGTCTTGTAATTAGCAATGTATTGGTATTCATTTATGGCTAGGTAACTTAGCACCCTTAATCTAGTTCTACTCCCAGTATTTTTAAGAGGTGGCATAATGTTTTTGGCTTATTTTGGTATTATATGAAGCAATTTATTTAATATAGATATTGAAGTAAATTATTTTTAATCATTGATGCTGTCGATCGAGCAAACATTGAATCATGAGTTCATCCACCGTTTGTATTGTTTTCAGATTCAATGTTGAAGTCGCAGATTTTGATTTCGGCCAAGAAACCGAGTTGCCATATGTTACATTTTTTCAACGGTTAAAGAATGCATTTTCAAAATCTGGTAATTCGACCACGCTTCTTGTACCATCGCTTTCAGATGAAGAACCTTCCTTGACAAGGTACGGAACTATTGCGAAGACCTAAATCTTGATACCAATACTATCTACGATTCCTTTGGCTGTTTGTGTCAATTACAGCTGAAATTTTCATGCATGATATTCTACCACTATTACTTTTTGCGAGATTTAGGAAATTTTGTAAAATTAATTACATTATTAGTATATATTTATTTAAAAACTTGGTCGTCAAATCATATTTCTGCACACTGAGTATATGAAATAGCTTGTCAAAGATACTAGTCATATAAATTATAAAGAAACAAACGATAACCTTTGTGACTTTCGCTAATATTGAATTAATACAGGTGAAGTCGTGTTGTTGTTCATCAATCATCCAGCCGGAGGAAGTTGGATTCAACTAGGTTATTGAAAACAGCAGAATCACGATATTTTGCGTGAAAGTCTTTTTACAAAATAAATACGATGATTTTATTATTTGTCGATTTATTTGTATTTCCTGCAATTTAAAAATCAATGCATTAAATCAACAAAACTCAAAGCGTTCATTCCTTGGCTCATCTTGCTTTTTATTGGTTTCATGTACAGCCGAGAACTGAATCTACTTTTAAAGGATCTATAACGAAGTGCGGAAAAGTACAGGATTTGAATGACTACCACATAGACTGAAACTCGGGTAAAGATTCTGATCAACTGTTTATGAACACACGTCATAATCCAAAATTGTATTTCCCAAACTTGCTCAGTATTGTCCAAAACATGCGCGTCCCAACTACAAATTACAAAATATACTAAATACATTCTTTAGGAGTCAAAATTAAAAACTACTAAACATATTCAGGTGTAACAAATGAAACTAAAAATACAACGCATCCATCAGGTAATGAAAATACAAAATACATACTTGAAACGTAGAAAATACAAAATACATACTTGAAACGTAGAAAATACAAAATACATACTTGAAACGTAGAAAATACAAAATACATACTTGAAACGTAGAAAATACAAAATACATACTTGAAACGTAGAAAATACAAAATACATACTTGAAACGTAGAAAATACAAAATACATACTTGAAACGTAGAAAATACAAAATACATACTTGAAACGTAGAAAATACAAAATACATACTTGAAACGCAGAAAATACAAAATACATACTTGAAACGTAGAAAATACAAAATACATACTTGAAACGTAGAAAATACAAAATACATACTTGAAACGTAGAAAATACAAAATACATACTTGAAACGTAGAAAATACAAAATACATACTGGAAACGTAGAAAATACAAAATACATACTTGAAACGTAGAAAATACAAAATACATACTTGAAACGTAGAAAATACAGCAATTAAATGTGGTGTTTTCAAGTACCTTAAGTATGGCCCAATAATTAAAAACAAAGTATGGTATGACTCAGAATGCATGGAAGCTCAGAAGAGATGTGTTACAAATATTTTCAAAAATTTAGATCTATAAGGAGTAGTTCTATTTGCGGGGAACCATGCGGGTAAACTCGTACATAAAATATTCGTACGAAAAACACAAAAAACCAGAGATGCGCACCCACTTTTCCGTTACGTTACGTTACACTATTACTATAGCTTTTAAAATTTACGCTAATTTTCATTACATTACTAAATTTCATACGAAAAATTCAGCGTTACCGTTCCGTTACTATGAAGCAACGGTAATATTCCAGCGTTAGTTTTCGTTACCATTTAAAAATAAAAAATAACCGCTACTTTCCGTTATTGTTATTATTATTGTCCGCTCGTTATAAACTAAAATTTCAAACAACTAGGGTCACCAGAAGTTCCTGGTAAGCCGGAATTTTTGCGTAAAGGCAGTTAGTTTTTCTGTAGTTTTTGGTTTACCTGCTATGTGATCCACTTCTCGACTACCCCGTGTGGTGATCTCCACCATTTTCCATTTTGAAATTCAATTTTCTACTTTTACTAGCGTCAGTATTCTAAATGATTAGTTCTTGTCTATTTAAAGCTTAGGTACAACCAAATCTTAATTCGTAAGCCGATCACACTTCTGAGCAAAAGCATGTAGATTAAGCAAAACAAAGAGCCAACAACATCCTATTGAAATTTGTCATGTTTTCAATAATACACACAAATGATGCTCAAGATGTTCACAACCAACTGAAGTTTTTAAAATTTCCCCAGTTTTTTTATATGCGCAGTCACTCCAAACAAAGCCAATAATAGCTGCCAATGTGGAATCCAAAAATATGTGTGTACATGCAGTCATTAATTTGGAAGCGTTGCGTTACGTTACAATATCATTTTGTGTTTACACTTACTTAAACGTTATAGTTATTCTGATAAACGTTTAGCACACTCTCGTTCCGTTACCGTTACGTTATTACCTAGTCCAAATATAGGCCGTTACGTTAAAAAACGGCGTTATTGCGTTATTGTTGGGTAAAAGTAACGTACGCATCACTGTAAAAAACACATTTATTGAATCGTAGTTTCAACATTCCTCCTTAAGGCAGCTTAAACTACTGCCAGGTTTCAACAATTATTACTACTCTATTCCTGTTCTATTTTTTTAAACAAGGGGTACATAAGGGCACATTTTATTCTTGCACTTGAGAGTACTCATCACGCCATACACAATTTTCTAACTTGTGAAGTTACAACTGAGAAGCTTATCTCCACGGTTTTTTATAGAGGGTTGGGAATCACATGTACAGGGTGTCGTGAACGGACGCTCATTAGACTGGAATGTCTAGCGAGCAATGCAGATGGGCAGCTTCTCCTGGTTCCTCTCCGTCTAAAGGATGTCCACGGCTAGTTCCGCTTGTGCCTCCAGGCCATGGTTCCAGTCTTCAGAGTGCAAGCCCCTTTCACGCCCTTCTCCTCACCTCACCCAAAGCTATAGTAGAAGATACTTACAATTGACACTTACAATTCTAATGTTGAATTCTCAGCTTACAAAATTGGATTATCTGAATTTGAGACAGCAGTAATTATTATTTTGTATCGTCCACCGTCCAGTTCAGCAGAGAAATTTATGTTATTTATTGAGTCTTCTCAAACGCTTATCAGCTCAAGCTGTACAATGTTACATAGTTGGAGACATAAATATTGACCTTTCTATCCCTAATATTGATACGGTCAAACTTATGTCATGTCTCAGTATGTATAGCTATAAGCAGGTGATTGACATACAAACCCGCAGAGTGTTAGGTAAAAGGCCTTCTAGCTCGCTCATTGACCACCTGTATGTACCAACATATAAGTGTGTACAGTGGGATACTTGTATTACAGGTATCTCAGACCATGATATGGTGCTCTTTGAATTCTCTTTTAAAAAATCCAACTCTAATGCCAATGCTGTTGTTCATCATAGAGATTATGCTAATTGTGACTGGACCACTTTAAACACGGAGATATGCAAAATTGATTGGGAATTTCTTAATAACAGTAACTATTCTATTGACTGGATATATAATGTCATCAGTACAACTTTGCGGGTGTTACTTGATGAGATTGTACCTTTAAAGACAAAGCGTATTAAAGCAAACTCCAAATCATGGGTCTAAGAATATAAAGGAATGTATACGAAAGAGGGACAATTGTAAGCAGGTAGCAATTTTAAATAATGACCCTTGTAAATGGACTGAATAAAAACGTATGCGAGCTGATGTAAAACAAAAAATATACTATGAAAAACGCAAGTACTTCAATACTGAACTCACTAAGAATCAACATAATCCTAAACGTGTATGGAATGTCATAGATTATGTATTAGGTATTCCACGCAAATCACATCCTAAGATTGATAAACTGTATAGTGATAATAGGTAAGACAATGTTATATGTAACTCTCCTGATATTTGTGACATAAACTCGTTTATTGTACCATGTACATATTATCGTGATAAGAGGAAATTATAAGAAGAGGTACTTCTTTATTCGAAGAAAACTTAACCTAGAATGACATGATCAGTCAGAGTCCACTGGCTCCGCAGTACCTTTAACATTACTTCAATGCTTATAGCATTACAAATGCCAATATGGCATTTTATAAAATAATAATAATGGAAATATTAATAATTCAGTCATTTCGTATTTTCAATAATAATATATTGTTCAATAAACAATAATCTTCATGAAGCGCGGCGCGTAGCCGTGACACCAAACCGTCTTCACTCTGTGATGACGAGTGGGCAATGATTAAGCGTAGCTGGATCATGACAATATGATGATAATGACATACTTATGTTTAAAAATTCGTTACCGACCAATGATGAATGTAAACATATTGAATGTAAGGAATTATGGACTGCTTTCAGGCAACTAAAACCAAAAGGCAATAGTTTTGATATAGTCAATTATACAGTATTTGCTAGAGCCTCTATTGTTACGCCGATCCTAATGCTATTTAACCTAATTCTCTTACAAAGTTCTTTTCCATCCTGCTTTAAGACTGCTAAAGTCACTCCTATATATAAATGTAAAGGCAGCTTGTATAGTGCTGAATCGTAACGCTGAATACACTCTTTACCTTTCTTAAACAAATTACTGGAGAAGATAATATACAACAGACTTTTAGTGCAATGTAGTAGTATTATTGATGAAAATCAGCATGGCTTTCGTCGTTAAAGGTCCTGCTTTACCGCTGTCCTGGTATTTGTGCATAAAATATGCACATACCTCAGCCTACCACTGGTTAAAGTCTTAGCAGTATTTGTTGATCTGCGGAAGGCCTTCAATTCGGTTTCTCGAATACTTCTACTAAAGATTAGGCTGAACTTTAAATGTGACACAAACACCCTAAGGTTAGTAGCTGACTATCTACATGCTCGCAAATTCAAAATATGTATAAATAATACGATCTCTAATATGTACGATGACCTAAATGGTGTTCCACAGGGATCCATCCTTGGACCGCTTCTGTTTATTATGTTTTTCTCTGACATTAGTAATTGCCTGTGGATTATGTTGCGTATGCTGATGATTTAGTTCTGTTTATGTATGATGTGTGTCTAGATAGACTTCTCTGGTATGCAATGTTGGTTGGATAAATTAAGTACAAGGATGAATGATAATGCCCTAACTATTAATGTTGACAAAACTATGTATGTAATTTTCAATAAGTCTAAGTCCGCTGTTGAGTCTGACCATCGTCTCCGTATTTATAACAATTATATCAGTAGAGTTTGGAGTTTTAAATATTTGGGAGTACATATTGAGGAAAAACTTAATTTTCGTGAGCATTTTGACTATGTTGTTAAAATGATTACAAAATCTATGGGGGCCATTATGAGGGCAAGACGAAGCCTTTGTGAGAAGACCACAAGACAAGTTATAAATGTGTTTATTTTTTCACATATAGATTATTGCTGGCTAGTATGGTGCAGTGTTTGTAAGACCAGACTCGACTTACTGCAAAACAGGGTAGACAAGTTCCTCCTGACACTTTTTACATCTAAGTCAAAGCTGCAATCCCAGTGCTCCCTACCGTACATCTATGAGAACTATGGTGTTCTTGGCATTTATGAAAGAATAACCTACTATAGTTGTAAGCTTGTCTTTTCGGTGTCGCACTACGGTTACTGCGTAAATTATATTAATGGTGCGTTTTTGTTTAGATGTATTTCATCACGGCTTCGCTATTCCTCCAGTATTGCTTTGTTCCATCCTATGACAAAAGCTAGTATATCTACCAGAAATATAATATTTGGTTGTGAAAAAATTTATAATGAACTACCAGCTACCCAACGAATACGGGAATGTTTGTCTAAAGTGTTTGATAAGATGCTGACTAAGCATATACTTGTAAAACGAAATGATAGTTTGGGTTTTAACTGAATATGATTGGTAATTGTGAATGTATATGTTTTAAATTGATTTGTTTATCTGTATTATAAATTGGACTCTCTGTGTCCAGTGTGAAAACCAGCATTTATGTTGATCTCTTAGACACAATTAATAAAGTTGATAATCATAATAAGATAGAAAGAGCAGTGGAAATTATTCGAAAGAGTCAGAGCTTTACTGGAATCAAAATCGACTCCAGCCGCAACGAACGGGACGCTCTGACCACTCAGCCACCACTTCAAGGCCTATTCCTGTTCTATTTCGGTCACTAAACTTTTTCTGTCACTCAAGTTTCGAATCCGTTTCTAATAGTGTGTATGATTACTAACTTCAATTATGATTGCAAATATATATACCGTAAAAACCCTAAAGATGGCCCCCGGCCAACTTCCAAACGTTGACCTAAACCCAGGCCATCTTTAGAGGCCCGGCTACCTTTAGGAGCCGGCCATCTCTACTAAATATAAAAGCGTAAATTACAAAATATGATTTTTAATGAAAAAATGTTTTTTAATATTTAGTTCTATTCCAGAATAATGAATGTAGCATAATTCCGATTAAGATGAATAGTCCAGATTGTCTGTATAGTAAATAACAGATTCAAAATTTAAACTGCATATATAGAAAAAAACGATTGTATAAAAAACCAGGCCATCTTTGGGGGCCCGGCTATCTTTAGAGGCCGGCTATCTCTATATGTATGGGCTAAAACCCAGTCCATCTTTAGGGTCCCGGCCACCTTTGGAGGCCCGGCCATGTTTAGGGTTTTTACGGTGTATATATATCCTGTCTTTATTCGCTCTAATACCAAAATCTATTAATCATAATCATAAAACCATTTTGAAAACCAGTCATTTTTTGAGCAAAAAGCATCATTTTCTACAACCTAAAATCGAATTTCTTACATTAGGTGAAATAGTGCTCACAGAATAGTTTACTCATGAGCATTTAAAGCTGAAACGTTATCCTTGTTCTGCTATGCTTGCTCGTCCCATCCCGTTATACACACGACCAAAAAGCATATCCCGTCCCGAAAAAAATGGGGTCATTTTTTGTGTGTCCCCGTCCCGTCGCGAATACGACATTGGGATAATTGTTTTGTCCCCGGGGACGTCCCGTCCCGGTCCATCCTAAGGTTCTCAACGGATCGGATATATCCGAACGGATACGGATCGGATACGGATAGGATAAAACTAAAGATTATCCGATCCGATATTTATCCGAACGGATCGGTTTTGTCATTCGCATCCGAAAAAAATCCCGGATAGGATCGGATACTACTACATAAAATATCCGAACGGATCGGATAGCGACCTTTTGTTTTTCGGATAATCACCAACAGGACATTAGTTCGACAATTTCTCAAAACTTTTATACTTTTTTTCACTTCATGTAGCTTTTGTAGCAAACCTGAAACCGAACCTTACGAATATAAGCATGCCGTCAAGTATTTATGTTATGACCAGAAATTCAGTCATATTTTTAATTCCAGCTGCTTATTCTAGATCTAGTAGCATATTCTAGTTCTTATAGGCTTCAAATTGTTAAAGGTTACTAATAAGTAAATACTTGAGAATATCTGATTAGCGAAAAAAAAACTCTCAATTCTTAAATTATTTATGTTAAATGTTTTGCCAAGCAAACATATATGCACGGTTTCTTCTGTCATTGTCAACGTTTTGAGAAATTGTCGAACTAATGTCCTGTCGGTGATTGCAGCAGATATAAATTATTAGAGTGGTCGTCATGTTTTCAAAAATTCGTTTATCCGCGGATATCCTCGGATATCCGTCGGATTATCCGAAAAACAAAAGGTCGCTATCCGATCCGTTCGGATATTTTATGTAGTAGTATCCGATCCTATCCGGGATTTTTTTCGGATGCGAATGACATAACCGATCCGTTCGGATAAATATCGGATCGGATAATCTTCAGTTTTATCCTATCCGTATCCGATCCGTATCCGTTCGGATATATCCGATCCGTATCCGTTCGGATATATCCGATCCGTATCCGTTCGGATATATCCGATCCGTATCCGTTCGGATATATCCGATCCGTATCCGTTCGGATATATCCGATCCGTATCCGTTCGGATATATCCGATCCGTATCCGTTCGGATATATCCGATCCGTATCCGTTCGGATATATCCGATCCGTATCCGTTCGGATATATCCGATCCGTATCCGTTCGGATATATCCGATCCGTATCCGTTCGGATATATCCGATCCGTATCCGTTCGGATATATCCGATCCGTATCCGTTCGGATATATCCGATCCGTATCCGTTCGGATATATCCGATCCGTATCCGTTCGGATATATCCGATCCGTATCCGTTCGGATATATCCGATCCGTATCCGTTCGGATATATCCGATCCGTATCCGTTCGGATATATCCGATCCGTATCCGTTCGGATATATCCGATCCGTATCCGTTCGGATATATCCGATCCGTATCCGTTCGGATATATCCGATCCGTATCCGTTCGGATATATCCGATCCGTATCCGTTCGGATATATCCGATCCGTATCCGTTCGGATATATCCGATCCGTATCCGTTCGGATATATCCGATCCGTATCCGTTCGGATATATCCGATCCGTATCCGTTCGGATATATCCGATCCGTATCCGTTCGGATATATCCGATCCGTATCCGTTCGGATATATCCGATCCGTATCCGTTCGGATATATCCGATCCGTATCCGTTCGGATATATCCGATCCGTATCCGTTCGGATATATCCGATCCGTATCCGTTCGGATATATCCGATCCGTATCCGTTCGGATATATCCGATCCGTATCCGTTCGGATATATCCGATCCGTATCCGTTCGGATATATCCGATCCGTATCCGTTCGGATATATCCGATCCGTATCCGTTCGGATATATCCGATCCGTATCCGTTCGGATATATCCGATCCGTATCCGTTCGGATATATCCGATCCGTATCCGTTCGGATATATCCGATCCGTATCCGTTCGGATATATCCGATCCGTATCCGTTCGGATATATCCGATCCGTATCCGTTCGGATATATCCGATCCGTATCCGTTCGGATATATCCGATCCGTATCCGTTCGGATATATCCGATCCGTATCCGTTCGGATATATCCGATCCGTATCCGTTCGGATATATCCGATCCGTATCCGTTCGGATATATCCGATCCGTATCCGTTCGGATATATCCGATCCGTATCCGTTCGGATATTTCCGATCCGAATCCGTTCGGATATATCCGATCCGTATCCGTTCGGATATATCCGATCCGTATCCGTTCGGATATATCCGATCCGTATCCGTTCGGATATATCCGATCCGTATCCGTTCGGATATATCCGATCCGTATCCGTTCGGATATATCCGATCCGTATCCGTTCGGATATATCCGATCCGTATCCGTTCGGATATATCCGATCCGTATCCGTTCGGATATATCCGATCCGTATCCGTTCGGATATATCCGATCCGTATCCGTTCGGATATATCCGATCCGTATCCGTTCGGATATATCCGATCCGTATCCGTTCGGATATATCCGATCCGTATCCGTTCGGATATATCCGATCCGTATCCGTTCGGATATATCCGATCCGTATCCGTTCGGATATATCCGATCCGTATCCGTTCGGATATATCCGATCCGTATCCGTTCGGATATATCCGATCCGTATCCGTTCGGATATATCCGATCCGTATCCGTTCGGATATATCCGATCCGTATCCGTTCGGATATATCCGATCCGTATCCGTTCGGATATATCCGATCCGTATCCGTTCGGATATATCCGATCCGTATCCGTTCGGATATATCCGATCCGTATCCGTTCGGATATATCCGATCCGTATCCGTTCGGATATATCCGATCCGTATCCGTTCGGATATATCCGATCCGTATCCGTTCGGATATATCCGATCCGTATCCGTTCGGATATATCCGATCCGTTGAGAACCTTAGTTTCTACCTCTTTGAGTTCATATATCCCAATAATTTGATAATATGAGGGGTTTGTAGGGATGATTACTTTAACAGCATGGGCCAATCTTTCTCGCAAAATGCAGTGAATATAAAAAATGTTTCCTGTGTAAACTATTTTCCGCTGTACCAATTTTACATTTACCGATAAATTTTATTTATTCTCACAATTATTGTCACACAACACCAGTGATTAATGCAAAATGTCTGAACTCACGCAAGTTGAAGCATTGAAGAGAAGATTTGGGACCAGTAGAAAAATTACTACAATTAGATACAATGGTGGTGGGTATGAGTAAATGACCCCGTTATACTTGTAAACGTTGTGCACACATATACCCATCCTTGTACCCGAAATTTTGAGCTCACAAAAGTGTACTCGGATAGTGCCCAAAATTGTTCGGGTACACTTAATCGGTATCCGGGTTGAGCCCATACCCATTTACTCGAGTGTTAGGATATATATATATAGCCCACCATTTACAATCAAGTATGTTGGCCTAAATTTCACTAATGAATCTAATTTTTCCTTGGATATGACAACCAATTCAACTTCAAATTACTACGAATCTTCCTGTGTTTCCGTTCGGGAATTCAATCTCCTTTCGATATCATTCTTTCATTTATTATAATTGTACAAAAATAGTTACACTAAACTTCATATAAAATTTTAAATACGTTTAAGTACACGTTTACTGCTGCTAGTGTCCGCCGGTCTTGATGATTGTTCCCTGTGACCAGGCATCAGCAACTACTGGCAGGATTGTCCCTAAATGACTTCCCGAAATGAAGGGAGGTCGTACGCCGTATGCTATTTGGTAAATTCGGTATTTAGAGGCTCCGGGATGGCTCAAACTTAAAAATTCCGGATTAAATTTAAGTTTAGGCGTTCGGTTTTTTATTCCCCGCCATGAATAAATAGCTACCACTCTATATCTAAGCGGGTTTTCTTCTTGTTATGCGGATTACAAGTAATTTATTCCGTCCGGCCTGGCTATATGGCTGGAAATTTTAGACTTAGGACTCCTGGTTTTTTTGTCCCAGTGACACTGTCAGTATACAAGTCATCATCTTGATCCGTAGTATTGGTTCTTGGAAGCAAGTTACTGACTAAAGCTTTACAGCAATGAAATTGAAAATGTCATCGAAATTAACTTGGCCAGGAAAAATTTGATTTACATACTGGGCATTCAAAGCTTCGTCACTGTCCATTATACTGATAAGCATTTTTCAAGTGTGACCATAAGCATTGCCAATCAAGTTCAATTGCTATTGGACATAATAAACAATTTGTTACCCTTTTTTGGAGGTAATTTTACACCCGAAATGTTTCTAGGATACGGTTGACGTGCGTGTGACTGATAAACAGTAAAATCCCGATGAAGTTTGATTTACTATGAAAGTTGCAGATTGCAAGTGTAAATAAGTAATTGACTTGCCCGAATACAAGAATTACTATTCTAAAGATTAACAAGAGTATTTATTGAGATGTTAACAGTTCCGCGTCTTAATGCATTCTGTTACAAGCATTAGTCATCATTGCATCTTAACCAGATCAATGTACTAATACATTACATAAGCTTACTATGCTACATTTCATAGTACTTGCATTACAATTATTATTATAAAAGTAATATTCAATACTTTTGCTATTGTCAATTAACTTAGAAATGACAAAAATAGCTAAATAAAATAAATTCACTTTCTTCAAATAAAATGAACAGCAGTAACAATTACCACTGCTACACAGTAGCAAAACTATGCCATTTCACTTCTCAACATTCCGCCCATCTTGAAATAACTATTTCAACACTACCGCCCATCGTGAAATTAAATTGGTCACTCCGATGTATCGCTGTCAATTGATTGTGATGGACATATTCCTCCGACTGCATAACCCCACAGTAAATAGTCCGATTGGGTTACCCTTTGCTCCAGTTACTCTTCCACATCTCATTACATCGAAGAATACATCAGCCCCCAAAAGTATATCGATGCATCCCGGTACCATAAAACTGGGATCCGCTAATGGCAGTCCTCTTAAATGACTTACTTCATCATCATTAACTTTTCTTTTCGGTAGCATCGTTGTAACCCTTGGAAGAATGTACGCATCAATTTTCATCGCGAAATCATCTTCTTGATTTGATCTTAAATCAAGGGTCACCAAAGAATTGGAACTTCCAGCATCCGATTCTCCAACTCCAGAAATGTTGATGTCACAAATCTTCCTGTCTAACTGCAAGGCACCTGCTGCTCTCTCCGACACAAAGCTAACATCGGAGCCTGGATCAAGGAGTGCTCTGAATTCTTGCAATCTTCCTTTACCATCTTCAACAGCAATCACTGCAGTAGCCATCAATCCTTTCTTTGCTTTTGCAAATACAGAGCTAATGCCAATATGTGCTGTTATCGATTCTGTTCTGACCTCACTTCCAGAATTCCTCCGTATGTGTAAAAGTGAGTGATGAGCTCCTTGACAAATGCTGCATACTGTACTGCTAAAACACTTCGTTGCCAAATGACCCGCTCGCATGCATTTGTAGCATAACTTCAATTCTACTACCTTTGCCCGTCTGTCAGCAACCGTCGTTTTCAAAAATGCTTCGCAGTCCCCAATCAGGTGCTCCTTACTTGAGCATAATAAACAGCAAGTATTGACATTCGTATGATGAGCATGCACAATTTTCTTACTGTTCCCCTATTGCTTTTCCGGCATAGTTTCACTGATAGGCAACTTCTTTCCAAATTCTGATGAGCACAGAATAACAGCACGATCATCCAGGAACTCAATCAGCTCCGCCATCTTTGGAATTCTTTCCCGTCCAATTTTAGTTTCCCACAACTTATGTGTTTCGTTGTCCAGCTTTGTAGTAATGAGTAACATTGCCAAGTCACTGTATTCATCAATTGGTCTTTCCAATGCTCTTAGTGCTCTCACTACCGATGATGCAATGTCCACCATCCTCCGCAACTCGATTCCTGATTCTCTTTCCAGAATAGGCATATCGATTAGTCGATTTAAATGAGTTTTAATTAACTCACGCGTGTTATGGTATCTTCTGTTTAATGTGGCCCATGCTTCTTCATAGTTTGCATCAGAAATTGAAAACGACTGCAACAATTCTGCTGGACTTCCCTTCAGACAACCTTTGAGATAACTTAATTTCTCTGCGCCCCTAAGTGTCGGATGATTATGAATACTTGACATAAATAGGTCCCTGAATGAAGTCCACTCCAACATACTACCAGAAAATGTTGGCGTCTCCAATTTTGGTAACTTCACCGTCACAGCATGCTCCGATGCTCCATCAGCCGACATCCTCCTTTTCGATGCTTGAGGTTCAGTGCCAGACATCCTTCCGATGATGCGCTTCACTGCCACCTTAACTTCATCGAACCGATCCGCTATTTCATCATAATGTTGAAGATGTACTTCCTCCTCCTCCTCCGGGCATGAAGACATAATTTCTTCAAATAATGAGTTGAAGTCCTTCCACATATCCGTAATTTGTTGATCAAAGATTCCAGCTGTAGCCGCATTCCACAGTTGTGCCGTCTCGTGATCAACCTTTGCCTTTACTCTTGTTAACTTTGACTTCAGCAACTTTCTTCTTGCGAGTAGAACATCCATTGTGTCAGTCACCACAATAACTCCTCAGTAAAAATATAATTCAGACACTATCCGGTTCGAAAAGGACCAAATGTTGAGGAGTGTGTGACTGATAAACAGTAAAATCCCGATGAAGTTTGATTTACTATGAAAGTTGCAGATTGCAAGTGTAAATAAGTAATTGACTTGCCCGAATACAAGAATTACTATTCTAAAGATTAACAACAGTATTTATTGAGATGTTAACAGTTCCGCGTCTTAATGCATTCTGTTACAAGCATTAGTCATCATTGCATCTTAACCAGATCAATGTACTAATACATTACATAAGCTTACTATGCTACATTTCATAGTACTTGCATTACAATTATTATTATAAAAGTAATATTCAATACTTTTGCTATTGTCAATTAACTTAGAAATGACAAAAATAGCTAAATACAATAAATTCACTTTCTTCAAATAAAATTAACAGCAGTAACAATTACCACTGCTACACAGTAGCAAAACTATGCCATTTCACTTCTCAACATTCCGCCCATCTTGAAATAACTATTTCAACACTACCGCCCATCGTGAAATTAAATTGGTCACTCCGATGTATCGCTGTCAATTGATTGTGATGGACATATTCCTCCGACTGCATAACCCCACACAGTAAATAGTCCGATTGGGTTACCCTTTGCTCCAGTTACTCTTCCACATCTCATTACATCGAAGAATACATCAGCCCCCAAAAGTATATCGATGCATCCCGGTACCATAAAACTGGGATCCGCTAATGGCAGTCCTCTTAAATGACTTACTTCATCATCATTAACTTTTCTTTTCGGTAGCATCGTTGTAACCCTTGGAAGAATGTACGCATCAATTTTCATCGCGAAATCATCTTCTTGATTTGATCTTAAATCAAGGGTCACCAAAGAATTGGAACTTCCAGCATCCGATTCTCCAACTCCAGAAATGTTGATGTCACAAATCTTCCTGTCTAACTGCAAGGCACCTGCTGCTCTCTCCGACACAAAGCTAACATCGGAGCCTGGATCAAGGAGTGCTCTGAATTCTTGCAATCTTCCTTTACCATCTTCAACAGCAATCACTGCAGTAGCCATCAATCCTTTCTTTGCTTTTGCAAATACAGAGCTAATGCCAATATGTGCTGTTATCGATTCTGTTCTGACCTCACTTCCAGAATTCCTCCGTATGTGTAAAAGTGAGTGATGAGCTCCTTGACAAATGCTGCATACTGTACTGCTAAAACACTTCGTTGCCAAATGACCCGCTCGCATGCATTTGTAGCATAACTTCAATTCTACTACCTTTGCCCGTCTGTCAGCAACCGTCGTTTTCAAAAATGCTTCGCAGTCCCCAATCAGGTGCTCCTTACTTGAGCATAATAAACAGCAAGTATTGACATTCGTATGATGAGCATGCACAATTTTCTTACTGTTCCCCTATTGCTTTTCCGGCATAGTTTCACTGATAGGCAACTTCTTTCCAAATTCTGATGAGCACAGAATAACAGCACGATCATCCAGGAACTCAATCAGCTCCGCCATCTTTGGAATTCTTTCCCGTCCAATTTTAGTTTCCCACAACTTATGTGTTTCGTTGTCCAGCTTTGTAGTAATGAGTAACATTGCCAAGTCACTGTATTCATCAATTGGTCTTTCCAATGCTCTTAGTGCTCTCACTACCGATGATGCAATGTCCACCATCCTCCGCAACTCGATTCCTGATTCTCTTTCCAGAATAGGCATATCGATTAGTCGATTTAAATGAGTTTTAATTAACTCACGCGTGTTATGGTATCTTCTGTTTAATGTGGCCCATGCTTCTTCATAGTTTGCATCAGAAATTGAAAACGACTGCAACAATTCTGCTGGACTTCCCTTCAGACAACCTTTGAGATAACTTAATTTCTCTGCGCCCCTAAGTGTCGGATGATTATGAATACTTGACATAAATAGGTCCCTGAATGAAGTCCACTCCAACATACTACCAGAAAATGTTGGCGTCTCCAATTTTGGTAACTTCACCGTCACAGCATGCTCCGATGCTCCATCAGCCGACATCCTCCTTTTCGATGCTTGAGGTTCAGTGCCAGACATCCTTCCGATGATGCGCTTCACTGCCACCTTAACTTCATCGAACCGATCCGCTATTTCATCATAATGTTGAAGATGTACTTCCTCCTCCTCCTCCGGGCATGAAGACATAATTTCTTCAAATAATGAGTTGAAGTCCTTCCACATATCCGTAATTTGTTGATCAAAGATTCCAGCTGTAGCCGCATTCCACAGTTGTGCCGTCTCGTGATCAACCTTTGCCTTTACTCTTGTTAACTTTGACTTCAGCAACTTTCTTCTTGCGAGTAGAACATCCATTGTGTCAGTCACCACAATAACTCCTCAGTAAAAATATAATTCAGACACTATCCGGTTCGAAAAGGACCAAATGTTGAGGAGTGTGTGACTGATAAACAGTAAAATCCCGATGAAGTTTGATTTACTATGAAAGTTGCAGATTGCAAGTGTAAATAAGTAATTGACTTGCCCGAATACAAGAATTACTATTCTAAAGATTAACAACAGTATTTATTGAGATGTTAACAGTTCCGCGTCTTAATGCATTCTGTTACAAGCATTAGTCATCATTGCATCTTAACCAGATCAATGTACTAATACATTACATAAGCTTACTATGCTACATTTCATAGTACTTGCATTACAATTATTATTATAAAAGTAATATTCAATACTTTTGCTATTGTCAATTAACTTAGAAATGACAAAAATAGCTAAATACAATAAATTCACTTTCTTCAAATAAAATTAACAGCAGTAACAATTACCACTGCTACACAGTAGCAAAACTATGCCATTTCACTTCTCAACAGATACGAATCCGGTGACCGGTACAAGGCAGAACATGACAAATTCCTTCCTTCATAGTTTCCGCACCGTCTCCCAAAATCTTCAGCATTGTTTCGTCATCAAGACATTCCTCTAGAAATAACGAGACGAAATGCTTTTGTAATGGTTTTACATTAGTGTATACATTTTTCCTAACTGCAAATGATTTGGAATTCGACGTGGAACATGATACATTAATTATATATTACCATAGGAATGGGGAAATATTTACAATAATTAGCATTAATTAAACATTGAGGAATAAACTTACCATGAAACTTCGCCTCGTATAATTTCGTAAGCTTAAGGTAACTCAGCACTTTATCAATACTGTTGAAGCTCATTGTTTAAACTTAATTATTTTAAAACCCGTAATAGTCAATAATATCCCAACTAACAATGAGAATGGTTACTGTAACCGCCTGCCTGTAATGAACTGTGTGCAATGGCGACCTGCTGTATGAATAATTCTACAGACAGTAGTAGACCGCTGATAAAACGACCGTTGAGTTTTCCTTCCCGTTTGCAAGATTAGTTTACATAAGCTCCCGATAATTTCATTCTTGCTTTCCAGCATTATGAAACAGTTCCTGAACGGGAATATAATAGTATATGAATAATGCTCACCCGCAGTGCGTCTAACCGCAATTTTAAAGCAAAAGTTTGAAAATACTCTTGTACAGGACTAAATGTATTTATTCTTACATGCGGTCCAACTGGTATTTTAAGAGTGTACCTTTAATTCTGATGAACGATCTGTACCGTGGAACGCAATACCGGTATAAAAACGCCGGTAATATTATCAATATAAATATTTGTTTATTTTTTAATAAACTCGTCCAACACTTATTAATCCATCTCAAATAGCACTAGACGGGTTTGAGACGTTTATCTCATTAATCATCCAAATCTCCACCGCAATTAAAAGACCATCATATGAGAATCTGAGTAACGTCTCAAACTCGTCTTGAACTATTTGGGATGGGTGATGTGATAAACTGTTGAACGAGTTTATTAATAAATAAACACATTTATACGGTCCAGCATATCCCTATATTTGATGGTGAAATTATAGGAATTGGTCCATTTGTTAATTAACTACATAAAAAGATTTTCAGAAATATAGATTCAAGTGTATTTATTATTATTCCCAAAATCATAGAAAAATAACAATAGTGTGAAAGATATATAAACACCATATTTACTCCATATCATGTAAAGTAGAACAAATAATGGTATGCTAGGGCTATTCAAATATGATTGAAGAACTTTTTACTGCATTAAAATATTTAAATGCAGACCTTTGAATTACTCGATTCACTACTAGATTTCGAGCTCTCTTTATTAACAGACGGCTCATCCGATTGGCACGTGCTAACTAAAACATTATTATATTATTTTTTTTTCTTTCACAGCACTAAAAACTAACGTCTAAAACTATTTAATAATATTATTTAATAATAATTACTAACGATATTAAAACTAACAATAAAAGCAACAATAATATTACTTGGCACATTTAAGCCAATCTCCTATTGTCAGCTCTAAATCAAATACTAGCGAAGACTTTCGAGCCAGCGGATCCTTTTTCAAACATACTGAAAAAAGTTAAAATAAAGTATTTATAGATTGTATTGTATAAAATACTCTATTGATCATTACCATTTGAACAAAATGTACAGGAAGAATGTTTTACCTGTAGGACGGAAATCAAAATTTCAACTTCATATATAAACTAATAATATACGTGGGGATACAATTCATAACGTACAATTTAAAAAAAAAATCCTCGCGCAGTACCTCATCACGTTGTAATTTTTGTTTCTTCACAGCAACAATGATAGCCGCCAATTGAATTTGTTGGAGGTCACAAACGCATAGTTTAATCCTCTTAAATTCATATTATGGGAGCAATTGCTACTACATGATTGTCGAGTTACACCATATTATCCCTCTAATATTATAAGAAATGTGTACGACGCCCTGTGCATGTGATTCCCAACCCTCTATAAACCGTGGAGAGCCGGTATAAGCTTCTCAGTTGTAACTTCACAAGTTAGAAAAATTGTATATAGCATGACGAGTAATCTCAAATGTAAGAATAAAAGGTATGTGAATGTAAATGTAGGCCCTCTGGGCCTATCATTATTTACTAGTTTAATTCGCCTTATATATTGCTGACTTCGAGCTAGAAGGTGCTACCCCAGTGGGATTACGGGGGTGTAACTCTGTCAACCACCTACTGCTGGGAGATGATAACGTCAGACTGGCGACTCCAAAACTAGGCTACAAAATAAGATTTGTATTCTTAATGAATATTGCGACAATAACTACTTGTCAATTAATGTGTCTAAGACTAAGGTAACCATTTTTCGGAATGGGGGTAATATACCACGTTCATGGTCATGGTACCTCACGGAGTCCAAAATCGAAATATTTTCGGAGTATTAATATCTGGGGGTTAAATTTGCTCCATTTGCATCCTTCCAGGCAGCTCCAAAGGATATGAAATGTAAAGCACTATCTATTGTTGGTCCCACCCTAAAAGTCCTAAGTGCCTCAATAACTGATTCATGGGATTCCAGAATGAGGCTACTAAACACTGTGGTCATTCCTCCTATGACCTAAGCTGCTGAAATCTGGTCCCTTAACATTCCCTCAGAAATGGAAATTATTCAGAACCAATTCCTTAAAAAATGTTATGGTTGCCCCCGATACTCCGTCGTACGCCCTTAGAGCTTGAACGGGCAAAGGGTTTCTTTTGTATTATTAAAGCAGCGCTAAAATTCTGGTTCAAAATACTCTTAATGCCGCAGAACAGGTTGGCGAGAATTTGTTGAGATACTAAAACTCATAAGCTGCAGTGAATTACCAAACAAAAACAAGGTGTCCTGGTCAAACGCAATTAAATATACTCTTTACAAACACGGATTTGCCTCAGTATGAGAGTTCCAATCCGCAAAATATCTTGCGGAGTTTTTTAAACATATCATAGCTTCCATTTGAGATGCTTGCATATTGGAAGATCTGGATAGAATCAATTTCTCATCATATATCCCTAACTACAAGTTCAGTAAATCACAATTCTCCACATCCAGTTATTTAACCAATAATATACCATTCCAATACCTAATATTAATTGCCAACATCAGACTCGCGTACCTTAAATACTTCCAGAGTAAAGTTCAAGTTCTCCTACCAAGCCCATTGCATCAGCTGCAACCTCCTGGAAGAGGATAACCTGTTACTGTACGGACATACTGGTTGTGGTACTAGCAGCCTAAGTGAATGTGCTTTTTGGGTATGCTTGTGGGCAGATGGTAACAATAAGAATAAAGCAATAATGGTAAGTCAGAATTTCTCTCTGCGAATGCTTGCTGAATTAGTATTTAATTACGTCAAAAATGTATTTAATAATAACAATGTCAGATCTAATAGACGGATAAACTAGTAGGGGTACATATATTGTAGGGGTACTAATAGGGGTTCAGAAATTGACAAAAGTAAGATCAAGCAGAGTAACAGCTGGCTAAAAACCAAGTGACACAGGATTGTACTGAGACAGTTCTATTTATACATTACGAGCAATAATCATGTAAACACACAATCTTCAAATTAGCAAAACTTTTAGGATATTCGGGCAAATTCACCAATTTTACATAACAACAGCATCTACTCATTAACGACTACACGCTGGTAAAGAGAAATCTCAACGATAGCATATTGGTTTAAAAAATAAATAAATGATGAGAAAACGACTATTTCACGGTCCTTCCATAATTTCAGATTAGCATAACTTTTGAGGTGTTTAGGCAATATTACTGAAATTACATAGAAACAGCATCTACACCTTACCGGCTACACGCTGGTCAACTAAGATCACTTCGATAGTAGATTAGCTCAAACGTTACAAGCATATAATGTAAAACATGACCACTTTACGGACATTTCTCAAATTACACCATAATGGTAATTATTGAAGAAGTAATGGAATATACAAACTCAAATATATAAATAGTCAGAAGTCAAACTAATGTACGCCTAAACAGTTACACCTTTTCACTAGCTGTCGAATGTATGACATTCCCAGATGATCTATCCTGAATAAATACATTGATAGTTATACGTTCGAGGTATCTCTCCTATAAATTTTTAGTAATCCATCCAAGGACCTCATATGCGATATCTTTACATTCATTTACAACTGTTCAATCAGAAATGACCTGATCTGTTATTTGGCTAAGGATTTGTATGTATAATTTTAATTCTTAATTCAATTTCTAAATTTTATTGCAATGTTTGGATGATATGGGCGCCGCCCGAAAATAATCCGTAATAGATATATGAACATGAAAAATATTAACTAGTTTAAACAAAGTCTCCTGAAACTCTTTTTTGCACATAATTACTCCTAATTCTGTTATTTGAAACTAGAGTTTCAAAAATATCCTTAATAGCATTCGGATTAGTTCTTCCATCCTGTGATTGGAAACACTTATACAACGAATCCCAGTTGAGCAAAATTCTTTAAATCGTTGGAAGCAGCGATAATTATCAGGTAGAAACATTCCACAAAAGCGGTGGCCACTCTGCGTCGACAAACTCAAAAATGTCGTTAGTTCACTTTTTCGCACTACGGATCAACTAAAATACAAACACTATTAATACAAAACTTTGTTAAGACGTATTTGGTTATGGGGATTATATGAAGAGTATTAATTGAATAATGGGGAATATAATATAAAGTTCTTCCAATTATTAGTTTATTAAAAGTACTTGAGTATTGGAGAGGGAATGTGTGAGCTGGAGAGGAAGATAGAGAGATAGGAGTGAGAAGTGTAGTCCGGCATAGTAACAGTAAATTTACTGTGTGAGCAACGGGCCAGACTCCTAACTCCAGGCTCTCAACTTCAGTCTCCCGACTGTCTGGATGAGTTGGGTTTATATAAGGATGGTTTTAACAAAGGGAAGATAGTTTCTTTCTTAGTATCATTTTTAGCTAATGGTTGGGCACATAACATCAGGCAATAAGAATTTTATAAATGACATCATCATAAGCCAATGGCTTGGTACTTGATGCAATAATTCTTCTTCTTTATATATGTAAATAATATTCCTTACTTGTAAGAGACAATATTTCTCAAACTCATATATAGCTCAAAACCTTCAACATCAATTTTTAGCACATTAACAGACTTGTTAACAGCATTGTGCAAAACTTGTGCCAAGCAATTCGAAATTTTGTTACTAGAATTTATAGACAATATAGGTATAAATTCATTCCTATTGACTACAAATTATTTTAAAAAGAAAGAAAATGGGTGGAGGTGTCGAAGGTTATTAAACTGGCAAAATGTAATTCATGGGAATCGATTACGAAATAGTTTAAGTCATTGGGCGTATCAAACCTTTTATATGCTGCTGCGGTGTGGGGATTAGGTCAGGAAGAATCAGTTGAATGTATACAAATAACCTTCTTCAGAAATTTATTAGGTTTATATCCAAGGACGTCGAATCATTCAATTAGAATGAAGGCCGGGAGGTACGAAATAAAATGTGCGATATTGAAACTATCACGTCTTTATTTGTACAAATTAATGAGAATGGATGATACTAGATATCCTCTTATTATGTTTAGGAAATTAGTGAAAATAGATCAAAGCAGTATAAACCAACCGTCATGGAACTGGGCAACTATCATAAGAAAGAATGTTGAACATGTAGGGATTGATTTCAATTGGAAAAGCATTACCTCAGACTATTAAGAAAAATATAGTCAATTATTGAAGCAGCTGAAAATGCATCATACATGAACGATATAGACAAAATAATGATATCAAAGCAAAATCCGGGATATAAGATTTTACTGAGAACCACAAATCCGAGATATTTAACTGCGAACATTCCCCTGTTTAAAATTAGATTTATGGCACAAATTAGACTGGCTGATGAAACAAAATCTAAAATTAGGGACAAGAAAATGGATTATGAAGTTCTACCAAATAAGCTACGTGAATTCTGTAAGATGGAGCGTACGTTTTTAAAGGATGTTTATCTGGAGTGTACTATGTTAACTGAGTTAAGAACTAAATATCTAAGTAATTTTGTAAATGAAGGAAACTTTGTCAACATTCTATGTACAGACAATACGTTAGATATACATACAATATATGCATATTTTTATGAAATGTGTAAAACAATATAGGTGAAGACTGATTATTATAAATTAATGATCTACACTATGAATTTAAGGAATTTTGTGAACTTTTGATTGTGTATGAGCCTTTTCAAGAACACAATAATTACATACATACATATAAGTAAGGTATAAAGACATCTGTGAATACAGAAGTTGACACTGCAATTATCTGCTGAATATGACGATGCTTCTTGCGCACGCAGTCCAGCATATTCAAGTTTTTTATTTATCTGCTTGGCTACATTTTCACCAGATTCATTCGGATCTTTATAAAAATCGAGCAAAAATAACTTTAAACCACTTTTAAAATCAATGGAAAGCACTTCATTGGTTTTTATTATTTGCCGCTGACCCGAAATACCATTCTTTTCTTTACCATTCTGTTGCAATCATGTTAGAAAAAATCGAAGCTTAAGATCTTAAGAGATAAGCAGCTGCTCAATCATAAAATAAAATGCAAATTCTTGATAGTAATTCATCTTAACACTAATCGTTTTACGTTACGAAATCGAAGAAACGGAATAAAATGATTTCGCGCGGGAGTATTTATACTTTCCTGTAGAGCAGACATGGTGAACATCAAACCTTTCTTCACACTTCATTTCGCAAATTTTTGGCTTAAAGTTTAAATTATCAATGTTACCTCGGTAGTAAAATGAAATGAAGATGCCATGAACGTGAAATGAAGTTTGAAAATTTTGAGTTGAGTGGTACAAAACTTTGTTAACGAGTTCTGTGTTCGATAACTTTGTTGAATATCAAATCTAAGGGAACTTAAAGCTAACTTATAAACCTTTTAGCAACTATCAAAAATAAACCTGTTTTCAAATACAATCAACCATTGATTTCCAAATTAAGGTAAATTTCAACTATCTGCTGAATTCAATTATAAATACAAACAATTTAAATTTAACTTGAAATTGTTCAAAAATATGATATTCCTAGCGAAGCTGGGCTCGAACGACAGCATGCAACTAAATGATGCGACGATGCTAGCCTTGCTAAACCGCGCATTTTTCTGCTCTGACGTGTCAAAAGTGTGCTTTTCTCTAATATTAAATTTTCCATGTTTATTATCAAGCTTATTTACGTTTTGCCTTGTTATAACTAAAAACACATATTTCCAAAGTTTATATTGTAGGGAGTGTTTATTGGAGCTTGTGGATTAAATTCTGTCAAAGTTACTTCTTGAGGTTGACTTTCAGTTATCGCATTTAAAACAGACCCTTTAAAATGCAACAATAACAACAGTAATAATAATAATTGTAATGAAATTTGGAATATATGCTAATATACATTATTTTAAGTAATAAGGTGTTTATTCATTGCAAAGTTATAATTTTGGGGATATTTTACTTGAGCTTCGTCGACCAGCAGTCATCCTTTTCACATATTTGGTATGCTTAGATAGGAAGTACAAATCCACGTCGTCATTCTTTGAACGCCCCTCACGTGCTTTGCCCTGCTTATCTGTAATCAAGAATAATTTTTTAAAAAATTATTCTATTATTCTTATTATTGAATAATTATAAGAAAGCTGTAGAAATTTTAAAAAAATCTTCTTATGCAATTAGTTAAATAATTTCCTTACCTTTGAAATTATGGAAAAATTCCGTGTAGTTGGTATGACCTACATCAATATAATCCATAGGAGAATATACGTCACAGTTACACTCCTTGCAAAATTCCGTGTTGTAAGAAATGGGTTAAAATTATAATTGTGTTTGACTTCCGTAATGGCTGAACGCTTATTGAGGAATGTCATAGACACATCGAAAATTACTGGCGTTATCTTCATTAGAGGTGTCAAATGCCATCGTGGGAAACAGTGGGCTTGTCCTTCACCCAGCTTTTCATATTTCATGTGCAATGTCATCTCATTGTATATCTCTTATCATTGTACTCTGAAACTCTTGTGAATTTGTTTTTCGCATACCCCCAAAGTCACCATCCCCGTCATTTTCATATTCTCGTGGCAATATGAATCAACTATTTTTGGGAAAGTTTCGATAAAAAGTTATTCCCCAGTGTATTAAAATTTGACCGAAGACGCTCATTGCTGCGAACATACCAATAAACCTAATACATATCTCCGTCAAGTTCAGGAAATTATTTACGTCGCTTTTCATCATCTGAAGCAAAAAGTCAAGAATGTTCTACTCAGCAACATTCCATTCCGTCTTAGCTTTGACTACAATAAACTCGGTGACGCGGTTCCATATGTTCGTACTCAAAGAACCAAGTAGATGCAAGTACGAGAATATTTCATCTGTGAAGAAGCAGAGCGGGCCATGTTAAATTGTAAGCTGAGGGAAGAAACGTACATGCGATGGCAAAATAAGCAATAACACATGTACGTTACTTGTATTGATTATAAAAATGTCCGATGTTGGTCTAGCATTTTCTGATGAAAATAAAGAACCCGCCCAAAGAAATGTTTCGTCCCAAAAGAGACGTGACCCGCTCGCAAACGGTTGAGCACAAATTGGAGAAATCAAAAGCGAAAGAATGTTGTGAAACACAATCAAAACTCACACACGAAGAAAAATCACCAGAATCCCAAGTCGACATTTGGGGTCCTAAGACATCAGCATCTAGACGCAAACCAAACATTCCAAGCTCTTTAAGCTTAATGACGCTGTTAACTTGCGACTCATGAGTACAAAGGCCGAGCTGTCCATCTTTCTAATACTTGCAACATAGATTGCACACTTCAAATCATGTATTATCTAAACGAGTTCGTACCGACATTCAGAAAATTTATACACGACCAAGTTAAAACTCTTGCTGCAGTCGTAAAGCGCATATTTCAATATATCGATGGAGGGGAGATGGGTTATGCTCAATTGATCTGGGTGACAAAAATCCCTGGCATTACGCTAACTGACCACATTGATTTGTTAGAGACAATGAACTAAACCACTGAGTACTTGGTTTCGTGATTTCAGGCAGTTTTCTAGGTGCCAAAATCGAGAATGCTTGAATAATAAAACCGAAACAGAGACAGATACAAGTCTGGCCGATTGTGCCGATTATGTGGACGTGGAGTTAATTTAACGTACGAGTATGTTGATCCGACGGTAACACCTCCATTTATTGTTTACAGTTGTGATGTACTGTTCAAGAATACATGTCCTGATGGTAAAATTCGGTGGAGAAATGAAGCACCTGAATCAGAATTATACTTGCAGCAGGATATTATGGGCAAATTATACAACGTTGTAAGTTACACTGTTCATACAAGCAACCACTACTTTGCGGTTTTAATACATGGAGATTATAAGTATGTATACGATGACACTGAAAAAGCTGAAGTCCTGAAAAAAGTATGGTCGAACAGGTGAACGTTCGATTTCATCAGTTTGGTTGATGTCAGCTACGTAATTTTTACAACACTGTATAACAAACATTCACAATATGAAATGTTTTTTCATTATATATTCCATGCTTCAGAAAGTTTCTGTTTATATTATTGAGGAATAATAAAAATGTTTGTAATATTTATCGTTTTGACAACTTGTTTAAGAAACGCATGTCACTTTCGATATTAACCTCATACTCATGCCCTGTGCGCTGCCAACTAATCGTCATTTATATTAATTAGGTGATACTTTGCCAATTATATTTCAACACATTGATATTGAAAATATATAATGATTTCATCGAGCTGTTACAAAATTAAGACATGTTCACGTTACTAAAATTTTGTAACCGAATTATGACCACATAATAAGTCTAAAATCTTTCGTAATGACTAATTCATACGCTATATGGTGCAATAGTTTAATGCCACTCTGTATACTATAGATTGACGTTCACAAGTAAATTTTGCATATATTACACACTGACCAAATGCCTTCGGCTTTGTCAATACAAAATACCTACATACTGCATTTCAGTCTGTTAGTTTTTGTGGTACTTGATCATAACAACTGCAAACCAGTAAACGTTTGTGATACACATTTGGGACGGAGAGCGAAAATTGCATGGTTAATATATTAAAAAGGTTTTCCGAACATTTTTGCATTTATATTATAACAATGTAAACTCAATCATAAAAATGCCAAAAGATGGCATTCGTTTTTCATTGGAATGGACAGGATTAATTAGCAGTAACGCTGGGTTACCATATTTGCAGCTACAACTTTAACCCAAGCCTGTCTAACAAGAAAGAAACGTTAGAACAGGCAAGTTGTTTCATTTTTATTTCAATGCATGTTTCTGCAATAAATAAATGAACCGCTATGCGTAACATGTGTTGTACACAAATGACGACGACCGCCATGGCTATCACTTTTAACTTAGTATATATATATACAATATTTCGTGACAAGTTTAATTATTACAACAGGAAATTATTTTTTTCGTAAGATAAAATAAGACGTTCGCTTACGTGCTACGTGGAAGAGGGTTTGATATGAACTTCAATTAATTCGAGTACAAGGCATCGGCTAGATTCAGCCGAAGTGCGTCCCGACAAAGGAAGGCCTTCGGCCAACTTCAACGACATTTCGGATGACAACCGTCGGCCAGATTCAGTTTTTACCCGACGTGATTCGGGTGTCGGGTAACTTCTACAATATTTCGGCGGACGGCCGTCGGCCAGGTTCAGCTTTTTACCCGAAAAGTTTCGGGTGTCGGGTAGCTTCAACAACATTTCGGCGGACGGCCGTCGGCTAGATTCAGGTTAACCCGACGAACGTCGGGCAAGTTCAGCCGATGATCTTCGGACGTCGGCCAAGTTATACTTTCCCTGAGTGGTGATAGCCGGTGATAGTAGTATGTGATATCCGTACTTTGGGGGGGGGTCCAGTCCAGAACTGACATCTTTTTTTAAATTGGCCCATGTGGACTTCGCCGTGTGCTGGGGCTCGTCCCAAATCTGTCTAAATGCATCATGGAATTCTAAAAGACACCAAAATATGTTTGTGATTTACTTTATTTAAAATAAAATTACGTACCTTAAGTTATCCGGCTCAGATTGTACCGTAGTCAGTGGTGTTCCAACACAAATGCACAGGAATAATTGAATGGTATTTCGCTTTTGTTCGTTTGCATATTAAACAAAATCAAATTTTAATAATTTAAAACTGGTTACGTGATAAATTGATAGAAACAAATAGTTTCCATAAAAGGCTTATATCTGGCGACCACTAGCAGTTGATACTTTAAGACCAAAAACCTTGTTAGCTGCAGACGCCGGTGTTTCGTCCTATTTGGGACTCGTCAGTACAGCGCAAACAGAAAAAATGACTAGCGACTGACTTCGTGAATCCTCAGTGGCAGAATGAAGATTGACGTATAAAATAAAAATATTATTTTCCCAACTTCAATTGCTGCTCGAAATAATTCAATGTTTGTTTTTTGGAAAAGAGATGGTTACATCTCAATATCCATGGTGCTCAACGGAGCAGCTATTTACAAAACTTGAATTCCGACAAGCGCGGATTGATTATAAAGAGGCAAATGTTTTGCAGACATATAATCAGCATAAAAAACTGAATAAAAGCAAGAAAAAGCACTAGAGAAGTGCCAAACTGCAAGATTATTTAAACCCTGAGTCTCAGAGTTCACCTTGTTCCAACATCATTGCACTCCAGTGTACTGTTCTGTTAGTGATATTAATATTATTACTATGATAATAAAACTCTTAGTTTAATTTTAAAACAAAAGAACTTGTTTTACAGTACTGACATGTTTGGTCTTGATCATCTAAATAATATAGAACACTGGAAAAGTCAGTCTACTTGGTGGAGTTGTATCCAAGATGTGATTACAATAGGTGATCCTCCTGGAGATAGCTGTCCAATCGATCTAAGGTTTCACTTGGCATTTTACACCGGAGAAAAAGACTAGTTTTCTCCAACTTATCAGCAGAAGTTATCCCACGTCTGGTTTGGTAACATTTATAATACATAATAAAATCGTGGAGGACAATGCAAGAGTTGTCCCGAAAATTCGAAAACAAGTTAGCGAGTACTGGATTGAACGTGAGGTCATTCTCATATCCACATTGTCGTACATAGCGAGATTTGTTCATCGTGTTCTCAAGGTTTCCAACCATGAAAAGGAAAGATTTCCAATCCTGCAAAGCAAGTTCACACCTAAATCAGAGGCGTAATTATTTTCATATTAATTCTTATAATACTTAGAAGCGGATTATGATAGTAATCGATTATGTTAATAATATTAATATTAGTGCTATTATTTCTACCAGGTATAAAGTTCCTCCAGACTCCCTGGCCCAAAAAACTGATTTCCAGGAGACGTTTGACAATCACAGTCATTTGAGGATGGAGTACTTCAATCCCGAGGAGAAATTGTATGCACAGGATATTTTGATGTCACACTTACACCTGGTTATTTGAATACTTTACTTTTAGAGAATTACTTTACATCTTGAAATCTTTGTCATTTTTGAATAGAATAAAAGAGATCAAAATTTATGCATGTCATTTTATAATAACGTTTCTCAAGTACATATTGTAAATCGGCAAGGGATTTACTCAACGCGAACCCAATCCCCGCGTGGAGATTATTAAAGTTAACAATATAATTAATATTATTATATTTCCCTATTTGATTGGACTTTTTAATTGGAAATTAAATTTACTTTTTATAATAGAAATATATTTAGGCACCTCATCAATATACATTAATGTATAAAAAAAGTCATACTACGTCAACAAAATGTCAGTATAATGCTGCTGCTTCAAACCCGAAGTGGTGATATCTAGAAAAGTGATTTTTTATTAGTCGAATCAGAGAAATAAACAAAAATGTTGTTCCCACAATTACATGGATTCCATGAAATCCTGTTGCTATAAAAAATGTTGATCCGTACACAGAGTCAGATATTGAAAATGGTGCTTCTCAGTATTCAAGTGCTTGAAGACTAGAAAAATAAAGACCTAGAATAACTGTTAGCACAAGCCTTTTTTAGAGTGTGATATATTTTTTTCCAAAATTCGGTGGTGTGAATAAGTAACACGCACCCCAGATGATAAAAGAATAATTGTGTTTAGAAGTGGTATTTTTATTGGGTTGAAGGGCTAAATTCCTATAGGTGGCCATTGTATCCCTAATTCAATACGAGTCAACCCAACATGGCACTTGTCACCCAATGTAAATACGCGTGGAACGCCATGTAATCAAATGTCGCTCAGCTAGGTACATACGTAGTGGAAGTATAGCCCCGAGTTAGCGTGCGTCTGGAGGCAACTGGGTGGCAAGTCTTTACTTTCAAACATCCTTGCTTGGTTTAGATATAGGCACCTAGTGTTAATGTAAATTTCCGACATCCATAGTTACCGTGCTCTGTATGCCTAAGCATACAAAACAAGTTGCATATTTTTACTGTTCCATTGTATTTGATGTAATCAAAGTTAAAATTGTTATTGAAGTGACGTCTCCGATTTTTTTCGTTCATACTGACGTCACTCCATTGTTCGTTTTTATAAAGGTGACAGCGGTTAATGTTAAAAAGATACGTGGCAGGTTGTAATGGTGACAGCGCGTAATGTTAAAAATATACCTGATTCGTTTATGATGGTGACAGTAGGTGCTTATACTACTTATATTAATTACTAAAGTATTAAATAAATACGAATTCAACTAAAAATGATAAACCCTTAGAATATTTGACAGAATTCTTACGCATTTTAAAACAAAATAGATGTGTTTGGCCAAACTGCTTGACCCAATCAAAAGTAAATAATTTAACTCGACTATTTTAAGTTTTATCAACAGCAATATCTTACCAGAGACTTCAGTAAGAAAAAATCAGTTTTCATCTCCGACTCACACTAGCAATATTTCGTACATGTTGAAGAGAAACTCGAAATAATAATTTTTGAAGACATAACAAACAACACGGCATATTAAAAATACTTGTACACACTAAAAACGAGTTGCTTCTCTCAAGGAAGGGCCGTAGATGGCAGAAGTGTCAGGAGAGGTGAAAAACAAACCAGGGCAAAATTCAGCAAACGATGAGACGGGTTCGTCGACGCTACAAAAAAGCATGCCTTGATTTCGAATCGGAAATAAACAAAGCATTGCAAATACGATAAGTCTCTTCAAAATAAAAACTCTTTTTGATACCAGGTACTTTGAAAGCTATGCGCCAATAATTTAAATTCCTCATTTGAGGCTTGTTACAAGTTGGTTTGCAACGTTTCGCCCCACGACTGCAATTCGTCGTTTTTGCCATCACAGATCTTGCATCTAAGCTCGTATGTCTGATTTTTCAGCTCCTGTGCCAATATCCCCCTAGATATGCAATCAATCGGGTTATAATGTTCAGGCGCATGGTGTCAGCTTTGAGATGGTTGTACATCTTGTATCTCGGATACATGATTGGCGACAAATATCATCCATCAACCCGGAGGACTTTTCAAACAATGAAAAACGATCATCGAATCTGACCAAATAACTCATCAGGTTTGAATGATTCAGATTCAGATTTATTTAGGATTTTTTTCGGGCGGCGCTTATATCATCCATATAAGGCAAAATGAGTAAATTGTTTAAAACAAAGATGATTAAATATGTACTGTAAACATTTATTTAGGCTCAATAACAATCTTTACAATGAATATATATATTATAATATATATAATAATTATTATATAAATATATTATTAATTATTATATTATTATATATTATTATATCATATATATATGTGAATAAAGATATACCTTCATTGTAAAGATTGTTATTGAGCCTAACTCGGATTGTAAAACAAGTCTGACATTCGCACTGCAGAGTTCGACCTTTTATAGGATTGGCCGACGATTATGATTGGCTGGACATAATTTATCCAATAAATTCACAGTCACATCCATAGTCATAATAATTTAGTTTTACTAATAATAGTAACAAAAGTAACAGTAGCAGTAGTACTCTATATTACAATTTTTTATAAAGATATGGTTCTAAAGGAAAGTGTAATTTAAGAACGGTGTCCGTCCACCACATTGATTGGCCAGCATATTCATTTAGGCCAAACACTCTGGATCGAAGCTCGGACCCTCGAAAACACACATTATATTTTTTATGCCTTCATGTTTCTTTTTGTACATGGCAATCAGATAACCATTCGACCGTTTTCTCGTCTCAGCCGTAACTTCAAGGTGACTTATAGCTTAGCGTTGTAAATTAGCGTTGTAAATAAACAATACCTCCGGAATTTCATATACTTTTGGTACATCCAATTGGTTATTTTCCTTCCTCTTACTCGATCTAACGGCTTTACACTTCGGTGGGATTGGAACGTACATGGATATACTCGGCCGTGGTATATGTATACGTTTACGTGGTATATGGTATTTTACCTGAACGATTTTGTCCTCCGATTCCTTCTGCTTGAACGAGGCAAATTTCTCTGCAGCATTCTTCCGTTCAACCTCCTTTCAATCTCCTTCCTCCCTCAAATGAAATGAAAGTATTTACACAAAATAATACTGTACTTTACACAAATATTCTCATAACATTGCCATAATATTGAAACAAAACAGTAATATATTTCAGAATTCTCATCAAATTAATTGTCATTCTTAGTTTCACAACATTTATCACAGTAATAGCCCAGATAAAATTTCGTCACCAATCTCAGAATAACTTCGTTAATCTCAGAAATCTGTCGTTTTTCGGTTACCAGTCATACAGCACAATCATTCTCATCCACTCTATCTGCTCCTTCCACTCCTACATTTTTCTCATACGCCGCCTACGTCTTCGACAGCACTCACGCTATAATTCATACTGAGTTAATGCTGAAAGTAAACTGGCTTCACACGTGAGACGTGAACTCTACCAACAATTTTCATTGTCTTTGGACATTTTAATTCGCATATATTATTTGTAACCATTTTTTAAATGCTGAATGGCCCAGAGAATGCTTTGCATAATGAACTAGTTATTCCTTTTGCAGCATTTGAAATATTCAAAGCAACCGAATAAACTTGATCCCCCACCTTATATTTAGATTTAATCTTGTTCTTATTGTAAATAGTCATATAACGTTCCTGATTGTCAAAAGAATTAGTTTTATCAAGATCTAAAATCAGCTGCATACGTTCATTAAAATGATCACTTTGGTCAATTCCAGATAAATTAATTTTCAAAGCAGTATCTCATGGTGTTCTCATTTCCCTCCCAAAATTTAAGTATTCCGGTATTATTCACGGCCGTATTAATTGCAAAGCAAATTTCATCCAGCTTGCAATCCCAACTCACACATTCTTCATTTTGAGTTATTATGCGGTCCTTTACAGTTCAATCGTATCGTTCACATGTATTACTTTGGGGATGATATGAAGCAATTTTCCATGACTTTATATTTAAAGATTCACACCATTGAAGGAACTTCTTACTATCAAACTGAGTTACATTATCACTTGTCAACGTTAAAGGGAACCCCCATTTCAAGAATACAATCCAAAGTCGTTTAATAATACTAGAGGCAGTAGTAGCTCAATGGAAATACCTCAACATACTTCGTAGCATTGCATAAAATAACTAAAAGGTAGCGATTCCATTTGCGAGTTTTAACATACGGGCCACACAAGTCAACACAAACATTATACCGATATTATGAGACTTAGATTGCTGGCATATAGCACAAGTTTTACCATAATTAATTACAGCACTACGTATCTTTTTCCAATAAAATCTCTCCTCTATCCGTTTATAGATTTTAGCAATTCCCATATGCAGTGATAAATCATTTGCATGAAAGTATTGCAAAATTATCGCGATTTGATCAGTTGGAGTCCATATTTTCCAAAATTTAGAATCGTTCTCCAACAGTTTTGAAATACTACCCACGTACTTGTAAAGACATCCATCATTAGATAAATCAGCATCCCGAGCTAACTTTACTATTTGTTCTGAGTTTATTGAAGGATCATTACAATAGTTAATTACCTGTACTATCAGAGGATCTTTATTCTGGCTTATTATTAAAGACTTACGGTTTAACGGCGTTACTTCGACGGAGTTTAACTCAAACGTTCTTGATAAAGCATCTGCACCTTCGTTATGGATACCTTTACGATACCTCACCTCCATCTTATATCCTTGTAATTCCAACATCCATCTTGCTATCCTACCTCTAGTGACCTTAAAATTTTTCAAGCACATGAGTGTCTTATGATCTGTTTCTACAACTAACTTGGATAATTCAATAAATCCACGAAACTTGCGTATAGAATAAATGATAGCCAAAACTTCCTTCTCAGTAGTAGAATAATTTAGCTCCGATGTCGTCAAACCTCTACTACAAAACCAAATGGGATACCTATTACCATCTCGTTCCTGCCCCAAGATTCCTGAAATTCCAGTACCACTAGCATCTGTGTTAATTATAAAAGGCTGGTTTAAATCGGGCATATACAAACAAGATGCTTCATTTAACCCCGTTCTGAAATTATCAAAAGCTTCTTGACAATCTTTAGTCCACATGAATTTTCTATCCTTTCGTAACAACCTATACAAAGGTCTAGCTATATTTTCAAATTTATCAAAGAAATGCCTATAAAATCCAAGAAAACCAAGAAAATGTTAAACTCCCTTAATGTTAACAGAAACTGGATACTCCTCTAACGCCTTTAACTTTTCTGCTAGTGGTCTATATTTTCCGTCACCGATTAAGTAGCCTAAGAATATTACAGACTTCTGAGCTATTTGAAACTTCTTTGGGTTTATATGAAACCCATGCTTACACTGAGATGTTAAGACCAATTCAAGATGTAATAAATGATCATCCAGATTATTGCTCCAACAAATAGCATCATCTACATAAACAATAACATATATCTATAACCCATCACTAAGTGCTATTTCAACTGCATCTTGGAATGTAGCACCAGAGTTCTTTAATCCAAATGGTAGTACTTTGAAACGAAACAATCCGTTAGGACCTCTAAAAGCTGTTTTATTACGATCCTCTTCCATAATTCTATATGAAATTAGCTAGATGGGACATCAAGTACAGTAAAATATGTTTCTGTCGACAAAGCAATTATACCATCTTGTAACCTACGTGCACAAATCTTATTTGGTACTGTGACTTCATTAAGCTTCCTATAATCAAATGTAACACGGTATCCAATTGTTCTATCACCATTCTTCTTGGGTACTATAACTGGTTCTAAGCACCAATGGCTTTCACATCTTTCAATTAAGTCCAACTCCATTAGTTCATCAATTGCATTCTGATATACTGTTCGTTTTGCGGGTGTCATCGCCCTATGGTTTGACGGAACTGGCTTCGCGTTCCCGGTATCTATTCGATACTTTACCAGATAGGGTCCCCACTTTTTTGAAACCTCATCCCGGGACAAAAAATGTTTTACGCATACATGATTCCCATTTGTATTTTGCACCCTTTTTGGAATCTAATACCATTTTCTAGTTTTCCGGTTTGTTCAAAACAAACAAAATCACAAAATGAAAAGGTTAAATTTAAACTGACTTGAAGCTCTGCCTTCACAAGTTCCGTTGTCATTAAGTTTCCCTCGACTGTCCAAACTTTCTTCATTACTCAACTCACGTTGTACCGTCTGATTTAATCACATTAAAAAATATAACTATATATCCTAACTGTCGAAAAAAGCAAAATTCATTGTACCGATGGGCCTCGTTTAATTTAATACCGAGTGCGAAGATTTAGTAAATAAGATGTGGATACTAAGAATTCCTTTGATTTCAAACTTAATAGTTCCATTTTCAAAAAAAATATTATCACTGAAATTAAAATATTTGTTTAAATAGGTCTCCTGTGATTTCAAAAATTTCAAAGCTTCCTGTTAAAAGCTCTTTTTTGTTCCGGGGGTAAATTTTTCAGAATTGCAATAGCGCTACTTCCGTAAAATTTATCGTTGTCGCGGTTTACAAAACTTTCCAGAAGATATTTCATAATTTACATGACTGTTTTAAAGTCTGGTCGATTTTGCATTCGTTTAAAAATATCTTTGCAGGATTCATTTGTGTCCTTGTAAAAATCTAGAACCCCAAGAGATATTCCATTGACTTTATCAAAATCCTGTACTTAAGCTCATAAGAATACATTTTGATGATTCCTAAAATTTCATTAATTCTCATGAATTCACGATAGTTGAAATAATTTACATGTAATACAGACAATTAATTGAATACCAATTACAATAGTTTTACCTAAAATATTTTAGGTTTTTAATAATTGTCGCCATCTATTTAATACTTTTTAATGGCAGAAATGCATGACTTACTCATGTTTTACTGCCACAGGAATAATTTGTACTCGCGTTTAGATTGATTCAAAAATATATTAAAATTTAAATTTAAATATGTTAAAAATCGCTCTTACACGCATCTGAAGAAACGCCAAACTAGGGAGAAGAATTCAAATTATTTAATAACATTTGCTATGCTGCAGGTTCCAGTCTGCTTTTGACAATTGCTGTTGTGTAAGTGTCAGCAGCTACTTTGTCTAGGTTTTGTGCATGGAACTTTCCTTGCGAGTTTAAACAGGCCCAAATTCTTCGTACTTCAGAGATCGTTATACACACTGAAAACCTATCAATCTCGTTTTTCATTCATTTTTGTCATTTCGACGTAACCAATTTTTGGAATTGACAACCTATTTTCACATAGAATTGTAAAAGATAGACCTTTTTACCGTAGCGATTTTATTACGTCGGTAGTCGCATTTTTATGGTTTTATAAGTTTTATGTAGATGGCACATGATGCTATTGTTTGAATCCAGTTCCTCTAGAAGGAATTGTTTTTCTCTTAGAAACTAATAAGTTTCATAACGTTTTGAACATAACGTTTCCGGGATATTTCCGCGTCCCGGAATACACCCTTCCGGGACACGGGACACGGATCGTCCTTCCGGGACTGTCCCGGGCATTCCGGGACGTCTGCGAACCCTATTACCAGATGACATCTCCCTGGACGCTTGGAAAACATGCGTGCAAAGTCTTGAATTAATTTTGTAAACTGTACCTTATATTATGAGTTTAAATTGCAAGTACCGTTAATTTTATCAATAATAATATTCATACTACCATTGCCTTCTAAACTTAAACATTCTTTCCGCTTTAACATTTCATCTGTATCTATGAAATTATCATTATCATTATCTATATCATCTACTAAATCAGATGACCAAGATCCTGTATTCACATTTACAGATACTCTATTCATACCCAAGAAATCTCTACCTAGAATACAATCTATAATGGTAATGACAAGATTCTCACCAGAAGAGGACGTGTCGAAGATAGCTCTTCAATAATTCATGAAATAAGATCATTTAAAGGGTTTCTTTATACTATTGACTATGGAATATTATCAATTAGATATCGCTGAATACGAATATACCATCAGATATTCAAGTTACATTTGTCCTCATATTAATTTTTGAAGTCCAAGCTATTTTAAGGGGACAGTTGGATTCCACTTTTTAAAATAAGCAGTTAAAAAAAGTGATTTTTTTCTATTTTAAGAAAAAAAATAGAAACATGTGAAATTGAGTATTGGCCGATCCACAATATGGCCGATCAGGATGCTGACAGAAGCTTGAGATCATTAATTCAAACTGCTAGAGATAATTTCTCATTACTGAATCCTGAAGATAGTCGTTGGCCATGTCGTTTTTGCGAACAGCTTTGCAAAAGCAAAGGAGGATGCAGAGGACATATCACACGATCACACCAAAGTCAAAATCAAGCAGATATAGCAAATGAAATATTAGAAGAAGAAATTGTTACTGCTGCACCTGCCTTCAGAAAAGTTTTGAAGAATGAGCTTCTAATTATGTTACAACAAATGAATGACCTTCTTATAACCAATGAAAGTAATCATGTGATATTTGAACAAATTCTTTCATTATACACAATAACACTTCATAAATTTGAGAAAGAATTACCAGGTCCAGAACATCCGGCAAAAAAGTTTTATAACATACGAAAATCAAAATGCTTTCAAACATTAGACAATGGTTATGACCACTCTACTAACCCTCCACGTGCAACGAAGCGTAAAAGACAAAAACGAAGAGCACAATATGATAGAGAAAAGATGCAGTGGTTATATTATAATCAAAGAAATAAAGCTGTAAACCAAATTATTAAAGACCGGAAAGACCAGGGATGTACAATCGAACTTGATCAACTATATGATGAATTCTCTACAAGATGGGAGACACCCAATGACAAATGTAGACCAGCTACAAATCCTGTTAATCAAGATGAGCAAAGCAAACTTGATGAAGAATTCGATATTATTGTAGGTGAAAAAGAAGTTGCATTCCAAATATACCGGCTTAATTCAAGAACTGCAGCAGGTAATGATGGAATACTTTCACGATGGCTTAAAGCAACAACGATAGAATCTTCAAAGATACTTGCAGCAGTAATTACATACATGCTCAATTTGAATTTTGTACCGGAATTTATGAGAGAAGCGAGAACTGTACTGATACATAAAGGTGGAGATGAACAAATCTAAAGAACTTTCGTCCCATCACAATTTGTTCTGTAATTAGAAGAGTAGTGGAAAAGTGCTAGATGCTAAAATAAGATTCTATGTACATTTCTCGAATTATCAGAGAGGATTCACCAACCAACATGGAACTCTTATAAATACATCGATTATGCAAGCATGCCTACATAAAGCCAAAGAAGAAATATTAGATTATACAAACACGTTGTTTGATATAACTCAAGCATTTGACAAAATTGGTCACAAACATGTCATACAGCGGATACAAGCCAGAAGAGCTCCCACAAAGCTTAAAGATATAACAATAAACTTTATGGTTGGCAATTACACCAGAATCGACACTATAAAAGGTAAAACACAGAAAAGATATTTCAAATGCGGAGTTATGCAGGGTGCACCTAGCTCTCCTTGGATTTTTAACAATGCCATTGATGACGAAGTTGAAGAGATTAATGAACCGGAATTAAAATCAATGTATGAATTCGAACTACACTCCTCTTTCTCAAAGGAAACATTACAGAATTTCGCCGATGAATCTCAAATATCGTCATGTTCAAGAACATCTGCCACAGTTTTAGGCTAAAAATTCCTATCACTATACGATGAATTGGGACTTAAAGTGAATGCATCAAAATCACAATGCATTAGCATTGTAAAAGGAGAATTATGTACAGATGATTTGGTTTTGAATTCTGAAACAAAAATAAAATCAATTCAACCAGGTGAATCCGTCAAATACTTATGATGCACCTACAACGAAGATATTTTCTTGGATGAGGCCAAAATTATTACTAAATTCGGAAATCAAATAGAAAGATTGGTTTCAACAACGTTTCTCAACCCAGATCAAAAACTAAACATAATCAACACGTATGTATGGCCTATATTGATTTTTCCTTTGCAGCATACAATCTTAAGTAAATTAAATTCGGGTTTTCTGCAAAATTTTGACAAAATACTAAAAAGTGCAGCTAAAGAAATTTTACAAATCCCAATATCAACACCGGATTCCATGATTTATGTATGTATGTATATATTTATTGTGTTTACGAGAAAGCTCATACACAAGTTTTAGATTAGCATATAATTTTACATAACATGTTTTACAGATCCGGCGCGGTACCCTTTAGATCGGGTGCATATAATGTTCATTTGCGAAAGTTATAGCTACATATACTTATATATATTTACGTGGAGTTTTTACAAATTTACAAATGTTATTTAGTAGGTAATCATCCGAAGTACATAATAGTTCTTCAAAAACTTTCAATCTGTTTCTATTTCCTATGAAGAAGCTAAATAGTTGCTGCCTGGGTCTTTGTAGAGATTCACATTCCATGAAAAGATGAAACCACGATTTTGATTCTTTTTTACACAATGTACATAGTTGATTACAATCTGGTATTATATTGGTTCCAGATCTAATTTCTCCCTCTTCGCAGATTCCATGATTTATGCTAATACTAAAGTGAAAGGTCTAGGAATTATAAAGACATCTTGGGAGGCATATAGACAATCATATAATGCAAGTGAACATTTACAAAATTGTGGTGAACAAGTTCTTTCACATGTTCAAAATCTGGAATAATTAGCTAAACAACTTTTTCTATCGAAGCTTAATCTTTCAGAAGACTTCAAGGCTACCCTGGAACATTTAAAATCCAGCCAATTATACACGGCAAATAAATTGGATGTTTCATTGCTCCCATTGCCATCTACAGAATCTCAAACATGTCACTAAACAAATTAAGACATGTAAACTAATACGAAATGAACTCCAACGTTTAGAATACGAAAAATGGTGTAAACTTCCTACTGAAGGACAAGGCGTCATTCAATACTCCGAACACACAGTTGCCAATAAATGGATAAAAAGCAAAGCCGGCCTTTCAACATCGGAATGGACGAATGCAATTATAATGGCTGCAAATATTTTGCCAGTAAAAACCAACCCCGGATACAGCCAAGGAAATAGCCGTTGCAGAAACTGCAATGAGTTTGAAACCTTAGTACATATTCTTGGTAAATGCCTGAAGGGGGAACTACTTCGAAACAATAGACACCACATCATTCGCTCACTTATAGCTTCTAAACTAAAAGAAACAGGTTTAAGAGTTGAGGAAGAAATATACTGCATAGACAACAATAATACAAGTAGAAGAGCAGACATTCTAGCCTACGACCACATTACTAGGAAGGGATACATAGACCCTACAATTAGAATGGAACAAGACCTCCATCAAGCGGATAATGTCAACTACGAGAAAAAATCTATTTATGATCCATGCATACCTTACTTCCAAAGTAAATTTAATTTACGTGAAATGGAAACAATAGGTTTATACATAGGTGCTCGTTGAACAATTTCACAATTTTTTGTAAAATTTCTAAAAAGATTTAGAATTTCAAATACTGTTATCGATGAAGTTGTAGCAATAGTGCTAAAAAGTGGTGCTTAATATGTAATAATCATTTATATAGAAATTCATAACACATTATACTATCAAGTACGATATAATACACTAGGAAATAGTATACTGAGTCAATGTATGGCTACTTCTGTTGAGAAGCAGTTTCAATAAAGTCTTAATATATATGGAGGAAGTAATTATTAGAAATCGCTGTTTAACTTTACCAACAGGACAATTTATCATTAAATCTACATACCCATCAGTTTTACCTTTACCAGTTACTGTCCAAATATCTCTAACACCAAAACTAACTTGAATACCATTTCTTCTAATTACATCAACCCATTCAGGCCCAAGAATAGACATAGTTGCACCTGGATCTAAAAATGCACTAACATCTAATACTAAAATACTAATATGCATAACTACTGGAGGATACTGTAATTTAACTCGATAAACATCTTATCAACTTCTGTGTGAGGATTCGCCAATGCCACCTGAGCGTGCCTCACTGTCGGCTCGGTGGGAGGTTGTTTTCCTGTACATGACCACTCCTTCCTTGTTCGGATGGATCTCTACTCCTATTACCAATTTCATTTCCTCGGTTTGGACGCCCTCTATCATTATTAGACCTCGTTCCATGATTAGGGTCTGTCATAGTAGTTTGGTTTGGTGTATGATTATTAAAACCTCGATCATTCCGAAATCCCTGATTATTGTTACGGAACTTATTCTGATTATCTTCTCTCCTTGGGTGTGGACTATCATTCCTCTGAAATTCACTCGTGGTTCCCTTCTCCAATTAGAACTACCATCTGCATCTTTATTTCTAATCTGCTTGTTATGAAAAGCGCTATACTGATCAAATGAACTTTGCTGTAGATCTGGAATAACGGCTGGTCTCTGTATTAGCAGCAGTCAGTGGTCTTCTAACAACTTGTTCATTTTCTTTTACGATACTTTCAATTACTTGAGATGTCTTAGCACGCTCTGGAGATATACGATAGACCAATGATGGTTCTAATCTTTGATTCGGAACTGGGGATTAATACTCTCTATCTAATGATACACTTAGTTGAGCATCGTACTACATCCATCATGTCCTTAAGAGATTTAAACTCTCTCCTAAACTACAATACCTTCGCTCTGCATTGAGGATGAATCAACTCTAACACCTTCTCACAGCGAAATTTCTCACTTGTATCTGGGTCAATACGCTCATAGAAATCATCAATTACACAAATAAACTTGGACAATGGTTCTTCAACGCCTTGATACCTGTTATCTAAATCTCGCAACATATTCCTACCATAATTACCACTGAAACTCACGTCTAAAATACCTTCTGAAATCACTAAAACTGTCAAAAGAGTACATCCTCATAACTCTACTGTACCACAAGAAAGCATCTTCGGTCAATGCATAAGGGATCACCAACTTCAACATATCATCATCAGATTCTTCATTCATGGTATTATTCAACATACTCTCATTCATAGTGTTTGAAAATCTATTACTCGTTCTAGCATTCCTATTATTCTTGTAATTACGTCTTGGCATTTTGAAAATATACAACTAGTTATTTAATTTGAAATACTTGTTATTCACCCTGTATATTCTCTCATTAGTTTAATTACACAAATAAAATAGAACGTTGTTTACAAACACTCCTGGGGTATATTAAATAATACCGTCAAATTTAAATAGTCACCCTGTATAATTTTCATCCGTAATTCTGTCAAAATGTTTTGTAAAATTCAAAGTCCATTTATCAATGTCAATTTGTCACATTAGCTAAGCACCTTAGCTAATAGTTTGTTTTCCGATCTAAGTGCCTCAGACCGTATAACAAATTCAGTAGGTAATCCCGGTTGAGCTTATGTAGAGATTTATTTGAGCTCAATAACAATCGTTACAATGAAGGTATATCTTTATTCACATATATATATATAATTCAACAATTTATTCCCAGCTGGGCACCCCAAGCCGCTGCTTATACTCCAATCCAAAAGCCGCGGATTGTAAAACAAGTCTGACGTTCGCACTGCAGAGTTCGGCCTTTTTATAGGATTGGCCGACGATTATGATTGGCTGTACATAATTTATCCAATAAATTCACAGTCACATCCATAGTCTTAATAATTTAGTTTTAGTAATAATAGTAACAATAACAATAGTAACAGTAGCAGTAGTCATAATAATTATAGTAGCTGTATCAATAAGTAAAGAACTATTCTTTACAGTTCATATATCAGTTTAAATTGTATAATTAAGTTATAAAGCTTCTAGGAAGGTATTTCTTGAAATACAATTATAAATAAATTTAAAGATATCACAAGTGAGATCCTTGGAGGTGTTCTTGAGAAGCGATAGAAGATATATCCCCGATTGTAATTCATTGAGTTGAAATTTCTCTAAAAATGAACTTCTGGGTTGATCATATAAACGACACCTAGTTAACTTATGGAGTAAGTTATCCTGCTCCTGCAGATTACAGACAATGCACGAACCAGGGGTTGAAAATTTAAGCTTTGATCAACCAGCGTATAAAGTCTGTGAGTTCAATCTTATGTTAGTAATTAGACGTGTGTGCTGGAAAGGAATTCTATAGGTAAGGTAGTTGGAGGTGAAAAAGTGGGTTTTAATGTATTTGTACGATGGAATAGAGAAGGATTCCTTCATCATTTGTATGTCTGAATCTATGAAAGATTCGAAAATTACAGCCATTATATGATTAAAGAATCCCGCAAGGTATTCAGCTGTCTGAAACTCCCAAACATGGATGACCCCTTGAGAGACTTCAAAAGAAGACGTGTGCCCTGTGCCCACCCTGATCTTAATTACTGCAATGTCATAAAGAGACTTAATGATTTTAAATTGGAACTAACTTCGAAGGTGGCAAGTTTTACCGGCAAGTATAAGAGATTGTGATTAAGGGAATCAAATGCACGTGCTAGATGCACAAAAAACGCAAAAAGTTTTCAGGTCAAAGTTTTGGTATTAATCAGCGCGATACCTCTATAGTTGCCTGGTAATGTTTTATCTCCTTTATAAATAACAAAAGGATCAATTTCCCACCATCGTTTGGGGGTAAGGCCTGTTGAAATAGTTGGGTTAAAAAGTACGAGTAAGTAAAGGCAAAGTTCGTCCGGTGCGAGCTTCGAAAATTCATTGGAGAGTCCGTCCGTACCAGGGGACTTGTTATTTTTAAGGTATTTCAGAGAGGTTTGTAATTCTACAATATTGATGGGGGAATCGAGTAGTTGGTCAACTGGGATTTTTAATGGCTCCATCATTGGAATTGACTGGATCTTGAGAGGCATTACTTCCGCATAAAATCTTTCGAAGCAATCTACCAAAATAGGGTTATTTGGAGCTGGGCGTGATCTAAGAGATTAAACGTCTTCCAAAAAACAGAAGCGTTCTTATAGTTACTTAAGCAAGATTTTGTACCATCTCCACGTATCTTTTTCTTGACTTGATTAGATTTCTGTACACAATTCTTGCCTCCTGATACGCCGCCCTATAAGCTCGAATTGTATAATTTTTCGAACCAATAACACGGCTGCTTGAATTTAACTCAATTACAGGCATTTGGACTACGTTTTTATTTTCAGGGGTTTCGTATTGTATGTATCTGTGCTAAATCAAATGCTTATTTATTATGTCCATTGTATCTAAGTAATTTGTTATTAATAGTAAAATTAGTGATTATTTTAAAAAAGTAGAATAACTGATTTTCAATACCGTGCAAAAGTAAAACTTTGGTTGGTTCGTGCTGGTATACGTATATGTGTATGTATTTATATAGTGACCCCCTGTCTATAGTGGACAAATTTTGGCGTCCCTAGGAAAACCACTATATACAGGTTTTACTGTACTTGAAATTTGCTGGACTGTCATTCCTAAAACGACCGTTGAGGGGAGTAAAGTTTCTATCCAAAAGTTTGGAAAAAAACAGATTTCCTCTTGCGTTTGTTATTGGGTCCTGACTCGTCTTGGCTTTGTTAACACTGGGGAAATCAAAATCTGGGAAATAGTCAAGCCCCCCGATCCTTTCATTGGCGTACCCATAAACCAACATGACTTCACCTGGATATTCCATGAATAGCTCCTCTATCACTTCTTCAAGTCCTGAAATAAGACTACTTTTCGCGTTACCAGGTTTAGTATAAATAAAAAGAACTATTACGATTTCTTGCGATAAAATAATTTTTAATACGAAAGAGCTGAGAAAATTATGCGTATTAAAGTGTTTGATTACTAAAAAACCTTATCGATAAACGTTAGAATGCCTCCACTTGGCCTTCCAATCAGACAGCGGGATTATTAAAAACATTAAAATTTAGGAATTCTTAAATGTCATTTTTAAAGTCTGATTGAGTTCAGCCAAACAGAAAATATCGGCTCTTGTAAAATAGGACCAGTCCTTACTGCATAAGTTGAGAACGTTTTTGAAGCCATCACAGTTCCAGTATAAAATTTGGATAAAATATGGGGTCACCTGTTTCCTATTGTGAGTGAAGTTCTATATATTCTGGACCTTAAGGTCTCTCCTTTTAGATAGAAGGTGGGCTCTGATGTTCTGTTGTTGACGATTTAGGTCGTCCCCGACCGACATATCTGGCCCTCTCAAGGATTTGCACCTGGCTCTGAACAGTTGCAGGTTCTTCATCTGTTTAAACTTAAGTTTATATATTGCTGTGGAATGTGACGGTTGTTGTTGACTTGACGAGGCTTCGTTTGGGTTTGGTATGAAGTACTCAACCTCGAACAATTCCATGACAGTATTTGCATCCTCAGTTATACTCCATAGTTTGGAGAGGAGATTGTTCTTGACTATTGAGACTGCGTCCGCTTCATTATTGTTCGGGGATGCTGCCAGGCCTTTAACAATTAGATTTAGTGCTCTGGATTCATGACTCTGGAAGTTAGCATTTTTATCCAAGTGGAAAGTCTGGGCGCGGAATGATGTGGTGATTTCCTCCTGTGCACAAACCCGTGACTGTAGTTCTGAGATTGCGTTGGATTGAACATCTATGCTATCTTGAAGTGACATACACTTGATTTCCACAATCTGAAGCTTAGATTCAAGAAGGGAGGTTAAGTTTGATTCCACATTTCTATCAACAAGGCGATCTGGTTTAGATCCATATGGCCCTCGTGAGAGCTTGATGCCTGTTCTGATTTGTGTAACTTGTTGGAAGCCTCGGATGAATCCATCTCGTCTGGATTGTCAGACAATTTTCGTTTGGAAGATGAATTTAAGGTATCCGCTTGACTCGGCGAGCGATTGACCACTATTCCAGACCTCAGAAAGCAACAGACGAAAAGTACTTCGTAACAATAATCTGTGGTTGTTTTTACTGGTACAGTTAGTAATTCTAAGACGGATGTAAAAAAATACTTACACGATGATCCTCCAGGCTCGCCTCACGTTTTTGAATTCCAAAATTACTTTTGCAAACTTAATTGCCTGGCAGAGCCTGGGGAGCCGACTTCTCATCAAGTGCCGATAGTTATTGAGGTTGTGAGCCTATGCTATAACATAGGAGAAACTTTACACTAAGGTTCTCAACGGATCGGATATATCCGAACGGATCGGTTTTGTCATCCGCATCCGAAAAAAATCCCGGATAGGATCGGATACTACTACATAAAATATCCGAACGGATCGGATAGCGACCTTTTGTTTTTCGGATAATCCGACGGATATCCGCGGATAAACGAATTTTTGAAAACATGACGACCACTCTAATAATTTCTATCTGCTGCAATCACCGACAGGACATTAGTTCGACAATTTCTCAAAACGTTTATACTTTTTTCACTTCATGTAGCTTTTGTAGCAAACCTGAAACCGAACCTTACTAATATAAGCATGCCGTCAAGTATTTATGTTATGACCATAAATTCAGTCATATTTTGAATTTCAGCTGCTTATTCTAGATACCTGTTCTTATAGGCTTCAAATTGTTAAAGGTTACTAATAAGTAAATATTTGAGAATATCTGATTAGCGAAAAAAACTCTCAATTCTTAAATTATTTATGTTAAATGTTTTGCCAAGCAAACATACATGCACGGTTTCTTCTGTCATTACAATACGTTATAAACTGACAGAATATTGTATTTAAAACTAAAAGCCAAACTCTAGGATCAATTTCAACTTCTACAATTGATTCGTGTATCCGCAGATAGGATCGGATATCCGCGAATAGGATCGGATAGCTCCTTATTCGTATCCGACGGCTTCGGATAGGATAAATACGTCATCCGAAAATTTACGGATAAGCTTCGGATAAGATTATTTTTAATCCGATGGAAGCGGATAGGATCGGATACGCTTCAGTTTTATCGGTAAAAATTCGGATCGGATAGGATACGGATAGGATAAGGGAATTATCCTATCCGTTGAGAACCTTACTTTACACGACCATTAAACCTTAACTTTCTTAAATCCAACCCACCTTTATCATGGGTTGAATAAGTTGTTGTTGCATTAACATTGCTTTCTGGTCTTCTTGTTGAGATTACATAAGACCATCCATGTACATGTCCGTTTTTGCAATCCTTCTGGGAAGAATTCAACCTCATAATCTACCAATTGCTGCAACACTCTTTTCGCTAAATATGGTGCAACCGATGCACCGTTTGTTACTGTCAAAAGTCTGCGATTGACTCGTCTGCTGATTGACGCCATAATATGCGCTGGTAATACAATCCCTTGTATCTACCCAAATTTTTCGAAACAATTTTGCAATGTCCGACTTCCAGCTTGAATAATCTAAATCGAATAAGTAATTCTAAAGGATCATCTTTTTACTTCGGTCCAGTAATTAATCTGTCGTTGAGTGATATCATCATGATGTATTAGCCGATGCATGGAATACAACACGAAGTTTCGTGGTAGTGGTTTCTGGATTTATGATTTTATGATGAGGTAAATAGTAAATCGGATCTGCTGGTTTTCTGATTTCATCATCAGGAATCAATTTCATGTGGCCCAGATCAATATATTCTCTCATAAAATTGATGTATTATGCTTAAGCAAAAGAGTAGATCCCAACCTACCCTCCATTAACTTCAAACGTCTGCAGTATTAACAGAAATTCCTATCGGAGGTGTATTGTATTTAAACAGTTAGCATACTACATGCATGCCATCTTGGGAACGGGTATGTGTCTTGACGAACTGTTGCTCGCACTTGCGTTCTTCATCTGCAAAATTTCGTCTTTTCGGAATTTTTTCAATTTTCCAGAATTTAGAAATTTCCGATGGGATCTAGCAATATAAATGATGTACGGATACTGTTGTAGTATTTGAGATGGGCATTGACCACTAACCACATAGCCAAATACAGTACGCAGATCAATAGGATGTCCTACGCTGCCAGTAATACTCCCATCTAGTAAAATATCAAAATAAACGTCAGCTCCTAATAGTACGTTAATTACCCCAGGTTTTCAGAAGGTAGCATCAGCCATTTTGTAGATGAGCAAACTCAGACACCAGAACTAGGGAAGCGCAAAGGTACAAAAACTTGGTTCCTGTTCCTGAACACGAACCCATAAATACAGGTACAAAATTTATGTTCCTGTACCTATGCTAAACTTTTGCAGGTACAAATTTTCCGTTCCTGTACCTGTTCACACATCCAAAATCGTGTACCTGTTCCTGAAATTGTACCCGTTCCTGAAAAGTACCCAAAACGTGTACCCATTCCCAAAAGTTAAGTAAGTACCCGGGTGCGTCCCCGGGTACTTTGGTTTAAACATATGAATTTAAGCTAAACCTTTTTTAACTATTTTTTTTTCGCTTTTTCAATAAAGAATTTCATTGTTCCTGAATATTTTTGTACTATAAAATAATTATTGTACCGTAACTTGTTTATTACTTTTAAGGGCGGAAAAGCAACTTTACTTTTAAGATTTTTTGCTGCTAAGTTTATCTTCGTAAATGCTTCCGAATGTTTCCTGTAGAAATAAATAAATAATTTTTATTACTACTTTTATATTACAGTACAATAAAACCTACCTGCAGTAATTGCACTGGAATGCTCAAAATTCATTTCCAGCGTTCATTGGTGCTTTGGAAATGATTGAAGTTCAAAAACCTCAAAGTACCCGGGTCCACATGTTTAAATATGGGTCATTCAACAGTGTGGACCTGTTCCTATTGGGAACACACAAACAGGAACGACTTTCGTTCCTGTACCTGTTTGTGACTGTGGTCACGAGTTTCTGGGTACAAAATAAAAGTACCTGTATTGTGCCTGTTACAATTGGGAACTTTTAAACTGTACCCATTTTGGACCTGTTCCTGTTCCTGTACCCAAATACCCGGGTTGGTCCTGTTCCCATGAGCTTCCCTAACTAGAACTTCCTTCTTTGGGACCAATAGGGGTGAGCATAACGAGACAACGAGACGAGAATCTCGTTTGTCTCGTTCTTTTTGCATCAACGAGACTGTACGAGACATCTCGCTTTATTTACCGAGAATAGCGTTTACAATTAAATCTTGTTTAGGCCAATATTAGTGGGGGAAATGCGGTGTTTTTCTATACCATTTGGCCAATTGAGACGTTTTGCAACTGTTGGTTCTAGCTATTATTACAGGAGGCCTTCATTTACTTTTTTCAATGTTTTCATGTTTTCAAATTTGATGGTCCAAACCCAAAAATATACATTTTGCGTCTTGAGGTTGGTTTGATGAGTGAAATTAATGAATTAAAACTTACCAGAATTTGTGCAGGCTACAGTTAAGTTGCAGATATTTCAACAGAAAACCCATGTTTTTGATCTGTCTCGTTTGTCTCGTTCATTGCTTACTCTCGCTACTCTCGTTTTCGAAACATCTCGTTCTCGTATTTTTTACAGAAACGAGACGTTTGTCTCGTTCTAGAGAATTCTCTTCTCGAGAATTTTAAAACCAACGAGATACTCTTCCCTAGCTACCAAGAAGTGATTTTTGGTAATACGTAACCATTGACCATCTTAAATTCTTTGTCCAGATCTGACCTAGTTCAAATGCCATCGAATATTTTGATGCTGCTGTACAGATTGCTCCTAATCCGGAAATAGTAGCATTCGTTCTCATCTTCTTTAGCCTAAGCATCTGCCTCTTCAGATAGAAAGCTGACATCTGTTCCAGGGTTCAATAATGCTCGAAACATATTTTGTAATTCTCCATCGGAATTTTGAATACTTACTCGAGTAGTTAATATCAATTTGTCAAAATGAAGTTTGACACGGCCACAGAATGGGCAGAAATTAAGTCGGCAGGTGGTTTTTTAAAATTGACTGACAATTTACTATAAATTATAGCCTGAAATAACGCTTTGCTATATCGGCATCGGCATCTTATTTCTTATTATTGTAATAAATTTAAAAGGGAGTATTACGTATAAAACCTAAATTCTTATCTCTAACCCCTACATTAGCTATCAAAAGTGCAAAAAGTTCTGCCTCACAAAAGCGCAAAAAGCGTTTTCTACCAAAAGTGCAAAACGTTGTCCCTATCAACTATTCTTCTCTAACAAAAAAATCTATCAGTAACGCAAAGAAAGCACTCTATAAGTAGAGTAAATTAGTGTAGAGGACGCACGCACACATGCACGCACCTGCATTTTATAATAGCAAAGATTATAATTATTATGAAGAAATTAGAGAGCATTTTTAAGATAACGTGCATGGATGTAACACTCCAGTCCCGGCATTTAGAATTGTGTACATGACGGTAATAACAGGAAACAACGACGGCGAAACTTAGGTTTAACAGCGACGTTCTGCAAGATGCCATTTTCATTGACGAGCTGGAGTACAAAACATTATTTTTGAAAACTGCTTAGAAAACACGTGGATTAATTTGAGCTGAGCATCGTTATACCAGTCAAATATTTGTAATTTCAGGTTCTAAATATGGGAGGAGATATTGATTTGTACTATAGCCATTTGAAAAAAATAGTAACCTCAAAACCTATGTCTCACATGTATGGTGCCTATCAATTTTTGAACCAGGAAGGTGATATTAGAAATAGAATTAAATGCAGTCCCAGAAAAGCTTTGAAAGCCAAGCACAGATGATATAGTCAGTATCGACGACGGTCTGGGGAAAAAAGAAAATTAATTATAATATAAATAAGATTTGCAAATATTTAGAATTTACATACAAAAATAATGACCTTTCAGTCTGCATTAGTGTTTTAGTACCTCCAGAAACAGCAAAGCATTAGCATGTATACACTATGAACGGGAGTTTTTTTTATTTATTAGTTTATTTTTTTCATTATTTTAACTTTATGTAGTTATCGATTCTGCTCTTGCATCGCCTACAGACTTCGTTAAAATAGTATAATGAAGGAATTATCATAAAATTTAAACTAACAAAATAGTAACCTCACATTCCGCCAAGTTTGGTGGAGAGGAAGTGGGATTGTGGGATGAGCGAAATTTTAAGTTAATATAAAATTGTTATTCTGGCTCGTATATGAATTAAACAAATAGACATTTAATGAATGAACTTTTTATTAAACTTTATGTTAACGTTACAGTGAATAGCAGCTATATATGACTAAGTTATGAATTATGACGGATCACGTGGTGGAGAATATCATTAATATTCGAACTATAATCATCCCATAATGCCTTGTGTCGTTGCAAAGTTTGAGGAACAGGAAAATAGTTAGACTTTGAATTTTATACTTTATGATACTGACTACAATGGAACAATTTGTTTACCTTTTATTCTTGATCACGCTTTTGTGCTTCCACAATTCATTTACTAATTTAGTCTGATTTTTTGCCCATCTACTACAAAAACTGATTGTGCGATACACCAGTACTCTCGACGATAATAACTGGCTACCAGTCACGGTGTGATGTTTGCCGTCTCGCCAAGTCACTATTGCTATTCGTAGTGCAAGTTTATCCTTACACATTCGATTCGGAAGTAATGCTAGAACTACTATTGGAATGAGCGCTTAACATAGCTTCGCGACTCTCTTTTCTGGAAGCTCGATTGTTGCTTTTATTCCTAGAGTGCTCAATGTATCCGTCATCGTCATCCTCGTCTTCGTCGTCGACGTCGTCATTTTCTGAACCTGTTGAATTATGCAAATATTCGGCCTCAGAAGTTCCTATCGAACCAACATGAATATGACTCAAAAGCCCGCTGCGAGGAATATTCGGCTGATTTGTATTTTTGCAACTAGTTCTTCGGCCCAGGTTGCAAGCATTAGTTATACATGCTGGTGTACTCAACATTATTGCTTCATTTACTAAACGATTCTTTTGAAGTTGTGGTGTTATAGAGTCAGATCCTTCTGCCAAAGTACAGCAAGCACCGTTTGGAGGACCAAGTAGAGGTGACACCGGCGATGCTGGACTGTTAACTACATTTGAGCCCATATTGTCCGTTAATGAAGCTAGAATCTCTCGACCTGTAACCATTAATATTCAGTTGTATAGAGTTTTCGCGTATGCCTTTTTCTCAACATTCGACTCGATAATAATTGTAAAAATAATTAAAAGTACAACTTTATTAGAACGACAAAATTCGTAACAATTGCAGCGACTTCCATTTATTATGGGATTAAAGATGTAATCTTTAAGTAGTAATTTCGGTCAAACATGCAGTACTTGTATAATTTGAACCAGGTATTTTTTCTCAATTTAATGGCATAAAAAGCCAATTAGCTTCGTATACCAGGGGTCGATTTTTGTAAATCTCCCTGGAAGATCATTTCTGAATTTCTCTGCTGAATATTATGTCCCTGCAGGAAGGTACTCAACGATTTTAAAAATCCCTGCTGAAAAAAAGGTCAACGATTTTCGATATCCCTGTTGGCAAAAATAATTTCCCAACAAGACGTCGAATTGAGCCTTTCAGTATTTTATCTTCAACCAGACAAAAAGAGCAGGAAAAGTTGCTAAAATGAAAAATTATTGACAAAATATGTTACCTATGAATGAAATGATGAAAAATTTTCACGATGATACTACACTGTTTCACAAATGTTTAGAATTTTCAGTGTTTGGAAACATATGTGCTGAGAGAAAATAACAAAGATGCCTGTAATACACATTCAATTTAAGTTAATTTCAAGCATCGGGACGTGTGCTTTTATCAAATCTAACCAGATTGGGTAAAACAAATGTTGGAGTACGGATTAGTTTATGTTCTCTTGAAAATAACAAGCGTTAAATTACATACCAAAAGTCAAATTTTTGATTGTGATTATATGATTACATTTTAAGTACGTAGGCCGGTCATTAAAAGTGATGATAATAGATGATGAATAATTATTGCATATAACGGATTACTAATTACTTTTCAAATATATTTGCAACATGACTACGTATACCGATTACAGTTCAAATAAGTTTCAACAGGATTACGCCGTTTGATGTCTAGATTTTGATAGTGCAGCATCACACATTTTAAAGTTGCTATACCTTTATAAATTATGTTAATGGGATTATAGATGTAAAAATTTTGGAATACAGATTGTATTACTTTAAATTCAGTTGCACTCTAAAAACTCCGGTAACACCATATGCAGGATAAAACAGAATTGTGCCATTTCTGAATTAAATTCATCCTTTAATCCGGAAAACGAAGGATGAATTTATGCCTGCATTGCAAGTTAAATGTCATCTTGTACATTATCAGTCTAGGCAGGTTAAATAAGATTTCTTTCTGCACCAGTGCTCGGACTGGGTACGGGTAATACTCGGGTAAATGGGTACGGGTACAGCTATCGGTACTACCCGCGTACACAAGTTGCGTACTCGCAAGTACGCGGGTAATACCCGGGTACTTTTGATTTTAGGCAATAAAGTGGGTACAGGTACGGGTCCGGGTATGGGTACTCACTCAGTGGCAATCGGGTAGTACCCAATGGGTACGGGTATCACTATGTAAAATACCTGTACCCGTGGGTGCCGTACCCGAGTATTTTTGGGTACTTCAAGGATTCCTGATGTGATGGATTACTACATATGGCTGACAATAAGACCTACCAACCGTGGAGTTGCTTATTTTGTAGTATACAGATACTTCCGTTAGTGACAGAACCAAGTGGCTTCGATCGTCTCATTTATGATTACGTGGTAGTTGCAATCTAACGCTTCTAATAATTCATCCAAGGAATCTAATAAAGAAATAGAGCGTAGAGTCAGTGAAATCATCTGTTTATCGACTTAAATAGTGAAGCTCATCAACAAAGAATTTCAAGGGGGAGGTTCTTGGGATTCAATTTAATTAGCTTCATTGGGAGCGTAACATTACAATTATTTGAAGACGTATTACGAGATAAGATCGGAATAAATATACATTTATTAGCAGATCCATTTCTTAACGTTACAAGTACCCAAGGTTGCCCATTTGAAAACGCCAAGGCATTTTTGCAGGCAATATGAGCATTTTCAATTCTGGGTATTTATGACACTTTGAGTATTTATTTAGGTGAGTATTTATGACACTTTGAGTATTTATTTAGGTGAGTATTTATAACATTTTAGAATGAAAAATATCGTTCCTTGCACGCAATATTTATATTTCAGTCCCTTTGATTAATCTTGATAATTTTGATGTTAAAAGAACTTGACAAACATCTGAACTTGGCGTTCAAAACTTCCATGGGGTTGCATTTTAGTCCTATTTTGCCTGCATTTTTCGAAAATCTCCGTCTCGGGCTTCATAAATGTGAGAGACAGTTTACGAATGTTTGTTTTATAAAGCTGTAATATAAAATGAATATTCAATATTGCCTCCCACATTTATTTCCTGAAACCGCAATATTATGATCAACTCAATTTTTCCGTATAGCATTTTCTATACAGTGTTCGATTAGCTGTAAACGATTAGCCGGGAAAAAATTGTTTCTTGTTCTCCAAGTTGAAAAGCAAGTTATGGAGAGTCTAGTATTAAAGAATTCGTCCCAATTCCAATTAGCGAGAACACATTTCATTTCATTCAGCAAGTTATTATTTTGGGGTAGTAGGATTTGAATTTGGTCAGTGTTTATTAAAAAAATCCCAAAATGCGTTAAATAATTTTTTCAAAAAATTCAAATAGGATGTCTTTAACGCCTAGGGAAAATTCCCAAAATCCCGGGCACGTGGAGGTCAAAAAATTGACAAATTAAAATTTTTCAGCTGGGCAGTATAATGTCGTCGGGGATTTTAAATCGGCCAAACTTCCAGTACCCGAGTAATACCCGGGTACACACAATAGATACTCGGGTACGGGTACAGGTTTTGGGTACAACACGGGTAAATTGTGGGTACAGATACTACATTGTATTTTCAGGTACGGGTACGGGTACTGAAATAATTTACCCGGGTACTCGGGTATGGGTACGGGTATAGGTACAGCATTTTGTAGTACCCGATATTCGGGTACGAGTATGGGTACAGGTACACGGTTTCTGTACCCAGTCCGAGCACTGTTCTGCACTAAGGATTACATTATGGATTTTCCGGCAGCAAAGTGTTCCTGCATGCACGAACATTTTCAGTAACCGTTACATTTATATTGGGTATGCATTAAAAGCATGCTTGTAATGGCTGCCAAGTGTGAAGACATGGTTCAGAAAGCTGCTCAGTTTTGAAAACTTTTGAAATAACACCAATTAGTTATTCGTGATTCGTGATCCAGAATGAGTTTTTCCACTATTGATTCAGTTTTGGAGGACCTGAAGCGACACATCTGTACCAGCAGAAATTTAGAGGTAAGAAATATCCAGTACATCAGTAATTATATTCACAGCATGCTTGGTATATGTATGTATATACAACGGTACGATGTTGAATTTTATGAATAAACAAAAAATTCGCAGCTACGGAATAATTTCAATACTTTTTAGCATCACGAACATGTACATATATATATATATATATATATATATATTAGCTGTGAATTTTTTGTGTTTATTCGTAAAATTCAACATCTTTGGATCATCAATGCTTTGGGAAGCTATAGTTTCCCCCACAGGTCATTAATGATCAATTTAAGAGCTGAAAAAACACGTTCAACTGATACTTGAACTCCAACATTTCTTTCGGTCCATTTTTAGTTACCTAAAAAAATCTTTAGTATCAACGATTTAAATTACTTGAGTAACTAACTTGTAGAACAAACAATAGTTTTGAGCACAGCCGTTACATATCTATGACAAGTGCTAATAATTCGACTCTACTTTACGTAGAATGCGAAAGCATGTTCATTTCCGATGAAGAAAACGTGTGCCAATGCTCTTGGATTAGCTTTACGTTGTAAGTAAAAAATTGAGACAATTTTAAATACTATATTTAAATATGTACACTTGATGAAATAAGAATGTGCCATTAAAAACAATACTTTATTTTAATAGGAATTCAGTAAAAAACATTTGAATACCAATTCCGATTCCAACAATTTTTTTTGAATGCAATTTTGAATTAAAATACTTCCTGGGAATTATTTGGGATTCCAATATGAATTAAAATCCTCAAATTTTCGAATATAATTCGGATTCAGATTCCGATACGGGTTCCGATTACCATCCTTGATTAAAAGAGGGACAAGAAGAACCAGTGTCAATACAAAGGTTGTGGAGAAAAACGTAGCATGTATTTCAATAGTAAATGGTCGATTGGCACCAAATACCAACACCTTAAGAAATCGGCGAACGTGAAAGGGCAGAGTAGCAGCACCTATATGGGCACTGGAATACCTGGATGAGTTAGAAAGTTTCCAAACCAGATTCCTCCGAAAACTATGCAATGTGAGCAACCTCACTCCTGGTTATATCCTTCGACTCGAAACAGATACTGTGAATATAAAATCCTCTCTCTTCAGAGGAACCTTACAATTCATATGGAAATTACTAACAAAACCTGATACAAACTTGAGCTCTATTGGTTTCCGCGAACAGCGAAGCAACGTTGCAAGAGTTGACTACAATTGGTGGAAAAGAATTGAAAACATCTTTAGGAAAGCGGGGATGGAGCAAGATTTTGACCAAATCAACAGGGATTATTTGAGAGTGAACTACTGCAAAATACTCGCGAAGTATAACCAATGGCTAATAAACGAAGATGTGAAACAGATGGTAGAAGGAAAAACGATTAAACATTTCCGTGAAATAAAAGAAAAAATCGGACTGAGCAATTTCTACAATTTAGGTCTTAGCTGGAATGAAACCAAGTTGATACAAAACTTAAGAACAGGTATTCCCTATGTTTGTATAAAGGGTGAGAGTGCATTTCTAAACGGAATGAACAAAAAATGGAGAGCGGATGGCAAATCGAGTAAATGTGAACTCTGCAATCTCGACGATGATGAGGACCTCTACCATGTAATGTTTAAGTGCCCACACTACAACTCCCCGAGAAGGAGCTTACTCAGTGGTTTTGTAAATGAAAACATCAATAGAGACAATTACCTCCAGGCAATTTTCAAACGGGAAATTAATTTAAGTCTGTGCCACAATATTTATAACTTCTGGTGCACCGCGGTTAAAATTAGGAAATACTTTTTAATGCTAATGGAAGATGGTTAAGGACAAGCTTATCTCAGGTTTCTTCTATTACATATAATTTGATCCAGAGAACGAATTAGGTTAAGCAATTTTATCACAATACACTTTTAAAATTTTGAATGTAGTAATAAGCTAACCTTTCTTTTAATTTCATCACAAATAATTGGAGCAATTTCTCTTTTCTCTCCAAGCAAACAAGCAATTTATCTGGAAATGTTCAATATGGTTGTAAGGGCTCTGGCCAAATATCGACCTGAATAAACTATTATTATTATTATTATTATTACCATGGAATAGTCATCATGAAATACCAATGTGCACTCGTAGTGTGCGCTGGATAAAAATATTTCAATCCGGAGAAGTATGCTCAAGAAAACAAACTTGCCCCAAGGATACTGTGGTCAGCAGTGAAGCGAGAGGATGTAATCAACCTGAAGATAGCTGTTCAACTTGGCATGATCTGAACTTAGACCAATTGCAGTGTCAAACAAAGGAACTTACTACGAATGGAATAGCGTTAGAAAGTGCAGGATTACGTAGTCAACTATGTTCAGTTGGTGATTACGTACTAAAGAATTGCCGACATTTTATTGAGGAAGTAAAAAATGTTCCTGTAATAATATTAGCAAACAAGATTTATCCAGTACAAGCCTTACATATTCGACAAGAAGCTCAACTATCTCATATTTCGTCCTACAACTGCCTTGGATCCTGTGCTGAACTCGACTGTGAAGATGGAGAATGCTCTGGAGATAAGGACTTCTGCCATTACTTCGGCTTTACCAAGGGCAGAGAACATTTTTGTAAATGTAAATATAATTCAACCAATGACATTTACAAAATACAAACCGAAGGAGGAGAAATAATTCCGGGATGTTGGGAACATATCCATGTATTGACCAGAAAGGAAGATCTAGACAGGGGCAAGGAAAAATATGAATGTTCAAATTGTGAAATGGAATGCAGTAAGGAGGGAGTAAAGGTTTTTACCCCCGGAAAGGTGTCTAAGTATATAAAGGTCCAGAAGAATCCCGGATTTGTATCAACTATACCTACATCCGAATCAACTACTGTACATTTAACTAACAACATGTTAGTCTCTACTGGAACCATCCAAATAGAGCTCTGGTTTACTAATTACGACTCTCCAACTACTAAAGAGATGAAATGCCCTCGTGTGACCATATGCGAATTGATAACTTGTTATTTTTGTGCCGATCGTTGGGGAAATGTGTCATGTTATACCATTTACCATTGGCTACTATTAGCTATGATCGGACTTATTATTACGATCGTGTATGACTCGAGTAATGATGATAATTTCTGGGTGGTTTTGGTGGCCAATACGCACCTGTATGCGACTGTGTGTAAGCAAGCGTGCTACGTTTAGATCTGCAAGGCAGAACAAAAATAGCCCCAGTCACGAAGAAATATTACTGTTGGATGCGAAACGACTACCGTATCAACCCACTATTATGGATGAAGTCGATGAAGTCAGAAGAAATCAAGACCGCAGAAGAAATCGGGTCATACCACGTTTACCAATTCTGATATCTGTGGTAACGTGTGTCCTCATGATTATAGTGCAAAGCACCGCATGTTCTAACTTTGCGGCTATGACCACATCCTCCAGAGAATGAGTTACAAATGAAAATAAGGTCGACTGTGTTGTACGAATTAATACACGACTAGCTTTAAGTCCATTAGGACAACAATCATGCTTTCGCATTGAGGATGCTCATAATAAGCTACTAGGAACAATTACAATAGAAACTAATTCAGTCTCTTTAAAATGTATGAAAGAATTATTATACTACACGCCCAGAGCTGTGGCTCATTGCCAAAGTTCATTTCAATGTTATAATTTATATTCCGAAGCTGAATGTCATAATTATAAATGCAGAGACTTTCCTCTAAACGGGACCTTAAAAGCATTTAAGGACAGCAAAGCCAACCTCGGATGGTCATATTGTCAAGCCTTACGACATCCCAGATGCCCATGGATTCTTACTCGAGATTGCAACTATTACTGTACATGGTTGGACAATCCGACAAATGAAGTCTATGCTGTATACAACTGTCCAGAATGGAAATTTGCTGCAACTTTAAATATTACCCTACACTTAGGAGACAAACACACTCAAAATGAAACTCGGCTTCATGCCGGATCAACTAAAACAGTGGACGGGATTAGTTTTACATTAATATCGGTATCAACGCCTCTAATTCCAGTTTTAAATGAATGTATCTTTACAAAGGGCAATCAAGCTGCCTTAGCCCCACGCAATTCAAGACAAGATACTTCCCTCAATCGACTGGGAGAAATACAGTGTAATACCGTAAAGGAAGCACAATTAGTCAGCTCTAATTGTCTGGGTAGTAGGAATATCATTTCTCCCATTGCGGACGTGAATGGAGTGAAGTGTATATCTGAAGTACTATCCCGCAAAATTACTAGCAATCAAACCATTACCCCTGCAAATCATGGATGGATTCCTAGTTTCTCAGCGAGATGATATAATCTTGGAAACTTCTACCAATACCTTGTTAGAAATTCAAATTGATACGGAAAATTACCATTTAACCAAGGAAACCCAGGATTCTACTTGTACCGCTGAATTTGTGAAAATAGGTTGTTACAGCTGCCTACCAGGAGCAACATTGACGTTCGAAGCCAAGGTGGATCAAGGAGAGAATTTGGTCATCCTTGAATGCCCAACCGCTGGATTCTTCACACCAGTATTATTAAATACTAGCTTTTTAGCTCGTCATGTTGTCATCAAGTTAGATACACCCGAAGTTGAATTACCCTGTGTATTGAAATGCTCTCTTAATAGTATTCAGTTAAAGGTTAAAGGACATTTACATTATTTGAGTAATATTGATGTACGCGATAATCATATGTCAGTCACCTATGAACCACTAGATACTCATTCTGGTTTTAGCCTACTATCCCTTATTAGATTAGGATGGTATAATTGGTTCATACGACGTATTTTGTTACTTGTTATCATTGTAGTTATCGGACTTACTATATATCTAAGTATGAATGCCATTGTGAAAACGATTATTTAATCATGTAATAACATAGTTTCATTTATATATGTGATTATGTTAATCAAGTGGGGAGAATGTTGATTCATGACTAAATATTAACAGAATTAGAAATAGGATGGATAATATCTATATCTATATTGTATACAACATTTATTTCTAAGATTGAGAAACAATCTAGGAAGTCAATGTAAATGACTGGGAATGTGTCCAACCCGGAACACTTCCTAATAAGTTGCGGTTCATCTGCCCTCATTTCAATATGACGGAACTTCCCGGTATTCTCGATTAATCTTTTTATGACGTGAAGCCAAAACCAATCTTAAGTAGGTTAATTCCGCATTGGTAATTTAGTATGTATTTCCTAGATAGAAACTCTGTATAAATACCCGATACTTTTCTGTAATAAACGTGATTCGAAAACCCAAGTTCCGTCTGTACACACACAGAAAGTTATTCCGGCTGCTCCACAGTAAACACACATTCGTACACAGTAACACACGATCGTACACCGACGTAACAAAATCGCTACGGTAAAAAGGTCTGTGTTTTACAATTCTATGTGAAAATAGGTTGTCAATTCCAAAAATTGGTTACGTCGAAATGACAAAAATGAATGAAAAACGAGATTGATAGGTTTTCAGTGTGTATAACGACTATCTCTGAAGTACGAAGAATTTGGGCCTGTTTAATCTCGCAAGGAAAGTTCCATGCACAAAACCTAGACAAAGTAGCTGCTGACACTTACACAACAGCAATTGTCAAAAGCAGACTGGAACCTGCAGCTTAGCAAATGTTATTAAATAATTTGAATTCTTCTCCCTAGTTTGGCGTTTCTTCAGATGCGTGTAAGAGCGATTTTTAACATATTTAAATTTAAATTTTAATATATTTTTGAATCAATCTAAACGCGAGTACAAATTATTCCTGTGGCAGTAAAACATGAGTAAGTCATGCATTTCTGCCATTAAAAAGTATTAAATAGATGGCGACAATTATTAAAAACCTAAAATATTTTAGGTAAAACTATTGTAATTGGTATTCAATTAATTGTCTGTATTACATGTAAATTATTTCAACTATCGTGAATTCATGAGAATTAATGAAATTTTAGGAATCATCAAAATGTATTCTTATGAGCTTAAGTACAGGATTTTGATAAAGTCAATGGAATATCTCTTGGGGTTCTAGATTTTTACAAGGACACAAATGAATCCTGCAAAGATATTTTTAAACGAATGCAAAATCGACCAGACTTTAAAACAGTCATGTAAATTATGAAATATCTTCTGGAAAGTTTTGTAAACCGCGACAACGATAAATTTTACGGAAGTAGCGCTATTTCAATTCTGAAAAATTTACCCCCGGAACAAAAAAGAGCTTTTAACAGGAAGCTTTGAAATTTTTGAAATCACAGGAGACCTATTTAAACAAATATTTTAATTTCAGTGATAATATTTTTTTTGAAAATGGAACTATTAAGTTTGAAATCAAAGGAATTCTTAGTATCCACATCTTATTTACTAAATCTTCGCACTCGGTATTAAATTAAACGAGGCCCATCGGTACAATGAATTTTGCTTTTTTCGACAGTTAGGATATATAGTTATATTTTTTAATGTGATTAAATCAGACGGTACAACGTGAGTTGAGTAATGAAGAAAGTTTGGACAGTCGAGGGAAACTTAATGACAACGGAACTTGTGAAGGCAGAGCTTAAAGTCAGTTTAAATTTAACCTTTTCATTTTGTGATTTTGTTTGTTTTGAACAAACCGGAAAACTAGAAAATGGTATTAGATTCCAAAAAGGGTGCAAAATACAAATGGGAATCATGTATGCGTAAAACATTTTTTGTCCCGGGATGAGGTTTCAAAAAATTGGGGACCCTATCTGGGATGCCAACAACGGCGAGCAACGCAAATAGCAATGCGTTATGCGCCATCAATGAAAATGAATTCTAGAAATAAAAACGCGGAAAGATCGTTCCAGAAATATGGGAATGAAAGATGTGCGTTGGTGGCGACATTTCCAGCCAAAAGCCCGTTTGCAAACCGTTTGAACTGCAGTTTGCATTATATGGTTCAGTTCGATTCAAGTACTGAATCGAACTGTTCAATTCAGTTCAACAGCTGAATTGAACTCTATTTATACTGAATCAAACTGAACTGAACTGAACCGAATCGGGATTTTTCGGTTTGGAATTGAACTGGTCCGAGTACTAGTGTTGCTATTGGGAAATGGGGTTTATCCACCACCTTCCATCCTGCGGTGGCTTGATCCGCCATCGGATAACAGCTCCTATTGGTTTGCGATTGCAATTACCAATTACCTAAAGGCTAACTACCCGGCTTATTTGTAGTATGTAATATGCATGTATTTATAACTGGCGTGTATGCATTTTTCATTGACGAAGCCGATGGCTGTTTATGCATCTCAGCCGCATCATTTTATCTAGAATATTTTAATACTAGCGGATTAGGCCATTAGCCTTTTCTCTGTATCGCACGTGAGTGTTTATATATATCTACTAGCACTGCACACTCAGCTATTTCTGGATCATGTGATAAGCGACTGGACCAACAAGCTAAGAATCCTTTCGAAGCCAGCAATAGCTGGCTGTGCAGTGCAAGTTATGCATAATCTCAAGCTCTAATTAATAATCATTAACTCATCCTCCTTACAACAGGTTATCCAAACAATTAGGTGACCAGACAGCTGCAAGATATAAAGTTGTGATGCTATACAAGAAATGATAATACGTGTTCTCTCTTATAAACTGTGAGGCAGGTACACTGAGCAACACTGATTCTACGGATCGAAACCAAAGCCTTTAGCTGTAAGATGCAGTCAGATTTCAGCATGAAAGAATATTCTGTGTACCTCCTGAAATCATATATCAATATTGATTATTAATTTATGTCATCGCTGCGTGCTGAAACTTTTCATTTAGAAAATAATGCGGTTTCTCAAAATGCAGATGGACGGTCTCCGGACCTTACTGTTAAGGGACTACAACCTCCATCAGCAACTCAAAAGTGGGCGCGATCTCTCAGGTAGAAGCATCCTCTTCCCAAGCTGTGTGACGCCCCAAATACCGAAACAATTGCAAAATGGTTCGACGTTCTCAATCGAAGGAAACCCCCTCAGTCAAAATTGACCCCGATCAAAGCAATCCACAAGCTTATGTTCTCCAACCGCATGAACCTGCATATTTTCAGGGGTCGAATTTTTGTACATCTCCCTGGAAGATAATTTCTGAATTTCCCTGCTGAATCTTCTGAAAAAATAACAGCGACTATAACTTGTTAAATGTGGGGAAGTGTCACAGAGGGATAATAAGGCACATTTCTCCCTTCGACATCTCCGAATAAGTTCTACAGGGTGACACCCTCAGCCCTTAACCTTATATTTCAAACAATTTCTTTAAGAGTAACGACGGTTCCTCGTCAATCTCGGCGGGACCAACGGTGTAAATCTTCTTCTTGCTGATTATAACGTCACTTTGACAGAATCTAAACTGGGGCTTCAGAGAAAGGTAAACATTCTGGAGTAATACTGTGACCTAACTTATCAATCAAATTATCTAAAACCAAAATAATTATTTTTCGTAAATGAGGTAAATTACATATGTACATAAAGACTGAAAATGGTACTTAAAGGGTAGCAGTACAATTGAAATTATCCCGGAGTTCACTCATTTGGGAATCAAATTTAGCTAATGAAAGCTAATGAAAAGAAACGTAAGGCAATAACCACTATTGGCCCCACTCTGAAAATTCTTAGGAGTCTGTTTTTTCAAAACAGCCATTCCCGTTGTGAAACATTTTTTTGGACTATGTACATATAATGTGCATACGCACATTTTATATAGTGTGGTTAATATGTATTGAGACCAAATATTATTGGTCTGAAGTCAACCAATCCCAAATTATTAAAAAATAAATTTGGGACTAGTTGAGCTGCGGAACGGTCCCAAGGAACGGAGCGTGATAGGGATATATGTTTACGTCGAAGGTGCTGCCCGTATATTACGTTGGCAGGAAACTCCTCTCTTCGTCACGGCAAAATATTGTTATGCAAGTGGGAAGCGAATGTCTAAGGTAGTGCACTTCACGACTTCACCATAGTAAGAACGAAGGATTCTAAATCAGAAACATTTTTTTACCGTTTGAATAGTGCATCCATCAATTTTGTTTACTATAGTTGGTGAGTAGCTTAGAAATTAACGATGTTCCTATGTGCACTGTCGAGACGGATTGTAGGCTAAAACTAATCTAGATAATTTGAATCGAAATGCCTTCATGATAAATATTAGCTTAATCTACAAGTAAATTTACCTAGTATTTCTTACCTACTGTATTGAATGTAGTCTTTGAAATTTGTTATCTTATCTTTTCTGGAAAAAAATAACCTCCAACCATCTCGAACCTAAATTTAGTGAATGGGGGTCTGAAAGACTGCAATCTCCCAGCTACCTATAAAAGCTACAAAATGTGCATGAACAAGGGTCGTAGTCGTTGTACTAGTCCTAATCGTAGTAGAAAACCAATATTCTCTCTCACCTTGAATCTGTCACTCACACTCCAGACTCTGATTATATATTTCTTTCTCTTAAAAGTAATAAATAATTACTTTAATTTTGCCATAAATGAAGGTCGTCCTACGTGTAAATTATTCCAGGCATTAGTGATCTGCTCACAGCATCCCCGCAACATTTCACTCAGCTAAATCTGCACGAAACATGCACTATTTATTTAAGTTTCTCGTAGTATTTAAATTAGTCGTCCTGGGGGTTCATGCATGAGGTTATGTACACATTGTTTTAAGGAAAATAACACTTCAAAAGCCCTGTGTAAGTACCGTGGTAGTGATGATAAGTAATCTTATTTTATCTTAAAATAAGGTTCTCCCAGATGATGTCAAGGGTTGACGGGGAGCTACAAACAACTCTATTAGCACTATCTTACATACTACGCATAACTCCCTTGGTGGCGCTACTTTACTTATGTATGATATTCCTTAGTTCGTGATAAATTAGTAAAATCTGGAGAATCTCAATTTGATATTATTGGCGAAGTGCTGTTGTAGTCATACGCTATAGGCTGGTACATGTTGCTCATAGGCACAAATATATGGACTAAAATTATGTAGGCGTAAATGTAGGCCGTGGAGTTTTTTAGAATAATTGGCGTAAATGCAGGCTTTGAATTTTTTAAGAATATTTGGCGTAAATGTAGGCCATGAAATTCTTTTAGAAATAAATAGGAGTCTAGGTAGGCTTGCGCATAATCCGTCCGTATATGTCGGTATAATTTGTTTAGCGAAACCAATGTAGGAATATTGTATGCAGCATCGGGTATTAAAAATATATGTGGGATATTGGCGAGGCAAAATATTTTGTCCACCTTTGGTCTGAGGTTTTGTCGACGGATACTAATTAAGAACAATGACCGACTATGCTACAATATTTTAAAAGAACGTAAAAGCTATTCCTTATGCAACGAAACTCCTACTAAATGATCTAGACAAAGGGGTTGTTTGGTAGAAACAATCTTCGAAGATTTAAGTTTCTATTTGACATTTGAGAATATCTTCACGGAAGATACGCGAGCTTTTGGAGGGAAGGCGTAGTCAGGGTTAACGAGCAGTCCTTCAACAAACTACAAGCGCGAGAAATCCGTAATCCAACATTTGATGATTATCTTGGAAGAACAAAAGTGGTAGTCATTATATTAGAATAGACAAAGTCATCATTTGATACAGCATTAAGAATAATCGTTGAGTAATCGAATTTCTGCCTGGCGACTCTTCTGGTGTAGGGATTTTCCGATAAAGGCAACGAGATCCCTTAATCCCTTATAAGTAATGACTTAAAACGCAATGACACAAATAAAATAACGTATTTTTATCCACTTAGACAATTTTTCGTTTTGATCTGAGCTCTGATCCTTGTATCCCAAAGTTTCAAATTCAAAGTAGTATTGTAAAAATCAATTCCATTAAATTATTCAAGGTTAATAATTATTTCTATCATCAGGGGTTAACCACTGAATGTTAGCATACAATAACCGACTAATGAAATATATGCGGATGAACCATAATCCCTGCTGGCTTACACAAGGGAACTGAATCATGAATTGATAGGGGGGTTGCTGAGACTATAATTTATGGCTATGTTGAGGATATTATAGAACTTATTGGAAAGGAGGACTACTACAGTATATACCCGTTATATTCCACCCCTTTGTATGAAATGTTCGATGTCTTCGCACATCCCGACGTAATGATATATCTGATTAGTCAGCATTCTCTATAGTCAACCTTTTAATGCGCCTACTGCAATGTTGCTATATCGAGTCTTTACTGTACTTTACTTAATGGAGCACTCGTATTCGGCCATGAGAGGATGATTCGGCCGAGTCTTACGGCAGGAGAGTTAAAAACCTGAACTTTTAACAGTTATTATTATTCTTTATTAATATTCCTTTAAAAGCACGCACTACCATTTCACGTTTTTCTTACCCTTTTTTACTTTTATCCTAATTATAAATTTAGTCTACTTCTCACAAAATACTGGTTATTCTAATGTTCTTTTCAAAGGCTCCTTTCTATGTACATATACATATATCTATTTTACAGTACAGTATCCTACACTAGGCTTCGTACTTACTCCTTCCCCACTCTTTTACTGATTAATTATTCTCTGGCTCGTGTCGTCACTTACTAGCAGTCACTCTCTATTCTCAACTTACCCCTACTTTTTATCTTACTGTTTTTTGCACACACTTGCTCTATATGTATTTGATTCTCTCTCAACATCAGTAACAAAAGATTTTCGCGTTATTGAAAGCATTTGCTATGTATCTATTCCGTAAATATCCAAGGAATGAATTTCTATAGTTCCTGTCTTTCTTTTGATTAAATAATTAAGCATTATTAATGATTATATGATATATTATTAGGATTATATAATGAAGTATATGTGAATACTAAGGAAGTAACAAATAATATTTATTTCTTACGTTTTATAATTTCTCTCTTTAGTGTTGATATCTAAAGTTAATTTATCGTAATTTAATCCACGGTTTCAGTTAAATCCCTCGGAAATAATTATGCTACTGTAGTTATAGTTTCAAGTTATTCTAATTCAACATGGCCCAAATTGCTTCAAAGAATGTAATTCTGATTGAAATTTTGGGTAAGTTGGGAATTCTACCTCTCGACGGATCTGCAAAGTTCATCCCATATGGTGATAGAGTTGAAAGTACAAGCATTGCTTGTTTGCTGTAGTAGACGTGGAAAGGAGGTTCCTGTCAACGTAATATACGGGCAGCGCTTTCGAACTCAACAGCAAGCCCTATTAGGTCCATACCTTGAGAGCGTGCCGCAGGTCAACTAGTCCCAAATTTATTTTTTAATAATTTGGGATTGGTTGACTGTAGATCAATAATATTTGGTCTCAATATTAGCCACGCTATTTAAAATGTGTGCACGTACATCCTCTCTTCTAATTTGCGGGAGTGGATAGTGATAGTGAAAGTGATGGTAATCAAATATTCGCGCGCTCTAGACGCATCGACGATCAGCTAGCTATTGCATGCAACTATTTACTGCCATCCCAGATTGCATTTGCCTTGCTGAGCCAGCAATAGCTGGCTGTGCAGTGCTAGTAATATTTACGTAGCCCCAAAAAATATTTCATTATGGTAATGGCTCTTTTGAAAAAAACAAACTCCAGATCTTTACTTTATATTTTTATGTACCGACTGAAGTGCTATGAACAAAACTGTCTTAATAACTTTGTATTGTGACAAAACACGGAATTACGAAGAAAATATGTGCATAATTTTGTAAAATCGGTTTCTCCACTTCTGTTTTGTTATAATATGCCGTAATCATATGTGCTTGTTTATACTTAAAAAATCATGTTTCAATAAAACAATGTGTATGTACTGCAGCTGTTGAAACTAATAGGGCATTACTACTTAACAATAAATAATATTTAGAAACGGTGTAAAAGAATCGAAAGAAGTCACCCATGTGAGCATGATGGTATACACTTCAGTGTTTCAATTCTCAAAGTACCCAAATTCTTGGGTACAATAATTGTCGCCGGTACAGGTAAATTACACCCTTATATGCACCCGTACCCAGTGAGAACGTATCGATTTTCAAAACCTTGTACCCGTACCCAAAATTTTGGCTGAATGTACCCGGGTAGTATCTGAAATTTAAATTGAAAATTAAAATGGGCCATGTGAATTCATTAATAATAACGAATTTCCGGTCCAGATATAAGAAAGGTGTTGAAATAAGTCTTTCAACTTCGTATCTTTTATAGATTAATCTATTATCAGAAGAAGTTTCATCTACCCATTGCTCAATAGCAAAATTGGACTCATTCCTTGTCAATGTCTCCAATATTATACAGATCATTCATTGAACGATTTGGCTTCACACCTTATAATCTGCACCATTACATTAACAAAAAATCGAGTTACGGTAGTAAAAATTGAAAATAAACTAATAGTTCGTAGGGATTTGAGTCAGCCTGATAGTGTTCTCAGTGAAATTTCATAGTATTTCACTTTGTAGTACGCCATTCAGGATTTCTAGTAAAATCGGCGGATGTCCTGACTTTAATTCGTAATCCCATGTCATGTCTAGGAAAGTAATCTATAATCGCCACCGAATATTTAATATTTAATCACGTAATCACAATACAAAAATTTGATTTTTGTCATACAATCTAAAACTTATAATGCGCAAAATCGTTTCAAGCGAGAGTAATCTGGAACACTTAATCCAAAATTTGTTCGTGTAATCTGCCCAACCCTATATATAACGTCTGGAATCTACTTGTGAAGCATGGGAGTAGTAGCTATAATTCCGCTCAGGGTTTGTTTTTTTCAAAGCGGACAGTGCAAGGTTGAATATTTTTTTAATATAAAGTACATGTAATGTACATACATATATTTCAAATATCGTGGTCAACCCTCACACCAATTTTGATTGGTGTAGGACCAATCATATACAAAATATTACAAGAAATAAGTGGGACTATTTTGTGTGACGGAAGAACGAACGCGGAGCTGCGTCATGCGGTTGTTTGTGTACATGTAAGGGCTGCATACTCGTTACGCTGCACGACAGCGCGCCTCTCACCTCCACAAGACAATCCTGCGTGTGTACGTATAAATACACTTGCATGGCCCCTTATGTGTATATGTATATGAATTACCCGTTTCGGTTTTTCTCGATTTTGAAGACGGGCCCACTCTAATGTGACACATTTTTAAATTTTAAATTGTGGTACCAATGCAGTCTCGTCGTTTAAGCTTCTAAAAATGATCACATTAGAGTGGGCCCGCAGTGAAAAAAAATCTTGAATGTGAACAAATTTACATAGTAATTTTTCTGAAAAAACCGAAATATTAATACCTTGATCCTGAAAAAAATCGTGAGGTGACCTTCCTTTGCGACAAAAAATTTAAGATAGGCAGTTTCTTTGAATATTAAATTATGGGTGTAAAAAATTACTTTAGTTTTCGGGTTTTTTCGGTTTTTTGACCTTCAAACTCGTTTTTACAAAAAAAAATTTGGTGTACAATTTTGTTCACATCGCTCTGCATTGAAGTACTTATACGAAAATATTGTTAAAAAAAGTGACTTTCGTCGCTGTCCGCTTTGAAAAAAACAAACCCCTCAGCAAAAATTAGTTTTAGTTTAAATACGCCACCAAGCTCAGCTTAGCATCTGTATTACGGTTTGGATAATATTTCAGCAAAACTACCAGGAGAATATGTTTACAGAAAATAGAATACCGGAACTTGATAATTAGATTACTTTTATAGCATAAATAGGCGCCGTAACATCGCCAGTCGCAGGTATCAGTTAGCATTTAAAATCCAAATAAAATATTTGGAAGTGAGTCAGAAGGAACGGTCGATTCAGATAAAACCTGCATATAGGTAGAGCAATTGCATTTAATTATAAAGAAATACATAAATTCACATTCTAACAAAAATGCTTTCGAAGGCTTGGAGAGATCGAATTCACTTGAAGTACCCTGGCATGCGTCATCTTACGAAACACTCAAAAGATAAAATGAAATCCATATTTGGTTTAAAAATGATCCAAATACATACTTGATTAGGTTGTACTACGATAAGTGGCCCAAAGGTGAACTTTCCGAACTACGATATGTGGCCCCAAACTACGATAAGTGGCCCAACTTTCCGAACTACGATATGTGGCCCAACTTTCCGAAATCCGTCCCCAACGAAGCAATTCGGAGTACTTGGCACGTAGTGCCAAGTTAATACATAATGTGACTTACTCTCATCCTTCTATTCGCTATTTACATTATACATTATTATTACAATTAGACACAACTACGAACTCATTCTTTCTTGTTTTTGCACCTTCACTTGCATCTTGTCCGACCAGGTGTGGATTCTGTGTGGTAGTCGTTGAGGACAGTGAGGGTTAGGTTAGTTTAGGCTGGAAAGGAGTGCCGTGACTATGAAGGCCCCGAAGGGGCCTTCACAGTCACATTGGCACCCCTTTCCAGCTCTAAACTAACCTACCCTGAACGTCCGAAACGACGGGGTTAGGTTTTCAATCCGGAAAGCTGGTATGCCCTCCTCATAATTATATCGCTTCACTTATCCAATTTACAAAGCTGGGACACTTTTCGTAATTCGGGGCCACATATCGTAGTTCGGAAAGTTGGGCCACTTATCGTAGTTCGGGGCCACATATCGTAGTTCGGAAAGTTCAACTTTGGGCCACTTATCGTAGTTGCCCCCTTGATTAAAACAAAATGATCTAAATATGTATTTAATTAAAACAAAATGATCTAAGTACGTATTTAATTAAAACAAGATGTTCTAAATTACGTATTTGACAAACCAAAATGTTCCACGTGCAATTTTCACTAACAAGTAACCCTCGCCACATGCCCACTCATGATCGGAATGCAATTTTGTGGGAGTTTAGGTACCCTGCCCAATGTCCCAGTAAACACAAAAGTTTGGGCCATCTCGCCCTGGTTTGCGCGGGAAATCCCACAGGAGTTGTAAATTCTAATTCGTGAGTACAGGGTTCATCTTAAATTTTCATGTGGTCCTTTTCAGTAACTTCCTCAATTTTCCTCCTTAGCATTAGCTACCACCTGCATTTCTTCAAATTTGTTCTTGTCAGAAGAATTGTGACAGCAATAACCACAAATTTTTAGGATCTATTCAATCATAAACGTAGAGACCTGTGTTACAGCTCTCTGGAACCATAACATTTCATGCCAACAATTACTACAATTGTCAAACAATTTCTGCATGTATCAAAATATGAAGGAACTGATACACTGAAAACAATAACTTTACTTTGATTTGCGTTTCTTGACCCAACGACCAAGAAACTAGCTGTGGCGGAAATAGATGAATCTGAAGCCAAGAAACCGATTGCGACCAATATTGATCACTCAAGCAAAAATATATTTTTGCCCAGTGCTCACGAATTAGAATTTAAAACTCATGCGCGATTTCCCGCGAAAACCAGGGCGAGATGGCCCAAACTTTTGTGCTTGCTGGGACATTGGGCCAGGTACCTAAACTCCTACAAAATTTCATTCCGATCCCGAGTGGACATGTAGCGAGGGTTACTTGTAAAAGCAAAAGGATCCGAAAGTTTTTGCTACAAGCATAATGAACAAAAGTAAAGGCAAATACGACAAATTACGGTCACCAAATTTAACAATTCTATCAGAGAGCGTTTCAGCTCAATGTTGGAATTTAAAAATGCTTCACGTAAAATGAATTAAACGGATGACATATATATATGCATGTAGAGTATCCACACGAAAGTATTTATATATGTACAGGGTGTCACAAAACGTTCCCCCAAGACCTTGTATTAGAAAATGGTAAATATTCGATTCCAATTATGTAAGCAAATTAGTTTCCAGATTTTCTGAAAGGTAATTCATTGACTCGACGTTCAAGTAACTATTTCTAAAGACTGCACCTGTGGCGAATGTCATATTAATTTGCAATACATTACATCAACTAGCGTCATCCTTAGCCTAGCGGCTTTGGACACGAATTCAAGTCAAGTAGATTGACTGGGTTCTAATTCCGTACACAGGATAAAAGTTCGTATCAAGTAAACACATTCTTTCCTATTGTGTTTTTTCCCTGACTGCTCAGACATGTAGCCGCCAGTTCGAGGACAACGGTAGTCCCAGAAAGAAGGAGTTATCATAGATAGGGTCAATCGTAAGAAACTTTGTTGTAATAATAGTATAATTGTATAGTGGTTGACAAATCTGTTAGACCTTTACGGAATTAATCGTAATATAAACCCAGTTTACTTTCTTACTAGATTATATTACCCGTAGACAAAAATTGCGATCCGATGAACTAAAAATCGGAGGCACTTTCAAATTGGTAACACCAAAAGGATGATTTTTATTATAAATATTATAAATCCTATATAGGGATGTTTTTTTGTTTTTTTACTCTTACATTTACATTATAGTTATGTAGGTCCCTGTTCCTGTGGCTGGAAATTTCAACACGGAGCAAAGTGTCCAAATGATTCAGCCTATACTATATCCTTTCTAATTATTATAAAATTTGAACCGAGCGTACATATAAGCCTACACTTTAACCGCTGAATAGGTCAGCCTATCCTACAACCTTCCTATATAGGGATCACCAAGCCTACTTATTAGTCTACACTTTATTGACAAATTAGCTCAACGAATTCTACACCCTTCCTACATCTTGTATGCTTTTCGTTACTGACAGACTATTTAAGAACAAACACTGTCTCATGTCAATGTAATCGGAATCAAATAGTTTGAGTTAAGTCACCTTGGTCAAAGTCCCTAAGAGCAGAACAGTGTCGATCTCGCCTTGGTGTGCGCCGGAATAGTGCCCAAATTTTACAACGTTGGTCAAAAGGGATCATAAACACGGAAATCTATTAGCTGCTAGACAACATATCTCATAGTAAAAATCCTATTTGAAATTGTGTTCAAACGCAAATTTTCATTTCAGTGGTCGAGTTTATGCAGTTTTCACTTTACCGAATATTTAGAAGTTTTAATTTTGGTGAGGTTTTAGCGCATATAAAGGCGAGATAGCACCAACTTTTCATACTTGAACCGCACCATGAAACGTACAATCTGCAAGTACCAGGTGCGGATTATTCTCTGATTTTCATTTTGCCAGTTCCATTTGCCATTAAATGAAATTGACGCGTTTCAATAGCCTACTTATGTGTCTATATTTCTAAGACGGATGAGCCTACCTATTTTGTAGGGTCGGTTTTAAGTGTGTATTCTTGCACCCTATTTTGCCTTCAAGACTATTTAATAAAATCCTCGCACCCTATAAATAGCCTACAAATAGGCCTATGTACACCTTTGACATGAGTAAAATAAACAAAATTTTGAACATCTGAAAAATCATTTACTTACTAGGAAATCGACGATTCGAATATTTACATATTAGTATTTTCCCATACACAATCAAGGTAGAAATGTTTTTTGACAACCTGCATGTATACCTGTCAACCCTTCTGACTTGAGATGCCGCATGTGGTCTAAATCGGAAGCAGAACAGAGTGGCGTCTCGACAGGGAATGTGGCGTGGAACAAATCAAAATCAACAAGATGATGTCCTGAGTCAGATTTGTAGGAAGTCGTATTGTGAAATCTATGGCCCCAAAAAATTTCCGAGGGTAGGTAGGAAGTACGAGCTTGAGTAGTCATTCCGGTTGACTCGACAACACCCTCCATTACAACCATTACTTCTAATTTGGCTTTCATCAGATCATTCGCTGACATCTCATACAGGGGACTGTCTGAATCCATTGGGTGGACAATAGTAGTAGGCCAGAACAGAAGAATTCGGTCCTCATCCTCACCGTAACCCCCCACCTTTAATCACACAATAAATATAACATTTAAATTTGATAATTTTCCAGCTCACAACACAAAAATTTACTCTTGATTGTCATCTTCACTTGGTCTTTACGAAAAACTATTTTTAAAAGCTCGCAAAAAAACTTCAATCAACTACGCATTTTTACAAAATGTTTACCACAACCATTGAAATTTTTCAGAAACTATACGTACATCAAGGTATTCAAACATTAAGAACAAGATACCGAATGCCAAAACCAAATAGGAGGACCAATCCGATAGCGAATGCATTAGTTTTTCAAAATAAGAATTACAATTGCAATTTATTCAAATACTTGAATAAAATCCCAATATAATTTGAATACCTAGAGAAAATTGTTTTTAATTAGCCCTTAAACCTTAAAACCAGTGTTGGCAAGTGGCAAGAAATGGCCTGGTCATTATTGGTTAAAATCCGGTTCTAACCGGCTTGGACCTGTTGTATAGGTTGGTATAAAATGGTCATAATTAATATTATCCAAATAAATCCACTTTCCAATAAAAACCGGTTTTAACCAAAACGTACCACCGGCTTGGCTAATATTACGCATGCATGAACGCAGGTAGTAGGCATGTTCATAACGATATACCGATACGATATTATCGTTCATATCGTACATTTTTTAGAAACGATATAGCACGATATTTATCGGGGTTTCCCGACGATATATCGTCACATGATTATATCGTACATTCGCAAGTAATAACAAGAATGGCGTAATTTTTTGACAAAAATGCGAGCAAAACTTGGGGACAAAATCATTTTACGACTTTGGAAAATCATACCACACCAAATTCGGTCTAAAGATATTGAATGTTTTTTTATTTTATGCCTGATCCATTTAACAGTCGACATTAATGAACTGGCCGTCATTCTAATACACCGGATTTAGCTTTTTTCCGAATAAAGATGCGCAACTATAATTTTGGATTTTCGCTATTTTGTTGACTTTAGTTTGAAAGCTTTGAAAAAGTTAGTAACTTTTAACTTTAATGACTTAAGTTCCCTGCTAAGGTTAACCGAATTCGGGTGTCAGTTGTCAATGTATTGATGAACAGAAATTCTATCGTGTAATTATTATGTGTAGTTTTAATGTTTTCGTAATGACGCTGATGCCTTGCATTATTATCTTTGAAATGCTTCAAGTTGTACATATTTTCAACTCAATGCCTTTTTGACTCATTTATTTGTGCTAATTTGGGCTGAAAATTTGGTTCTTAAGGAGCCTTCGTAATAATAATGAGCTTGTACACGAAATTAAAGTTCTGTTAATTTCCGTTAAATAATGCCAGAAGCCACAACGTGATATATCGTTATATCGTTCCTCGATATCGTTATCGGTAATTTTTCACAGAACGATAACGATATGAACGATAACGATATGAACGATAACGATATGAACGATAACGATATGAACGATAACGATATGAACGATAACGATATGAACGATAACGATATGAACGATAACGATATGAACGATAACGATATGAACGATAACGATATGAACGATAACGATATGAACGATAACGATATGAACGATAACGATATGAACGATAACGATATGAACGATAACGATATGAACGATAACGATATGAACGATAACGATATGAACGATAACGATATGAACGATAACGATATGAACGATAACGATATGAACGATAACGATATGAACGATAACGATATGAACGATAACGATATGAACGATAACGATATGAACGATAACGATATGAACGATAACGATATGAACGATAACGATATGAACGATAACGATATGAACGATAACGATATGAACGATAACGATATGAACGATAACGATATGAACGATAACGATATGAACGATAACGATATGAACGATAACGATATGAACGATAACGATATGAACGATAACGATATGAACGATATTTTAAAATCGAACGATATGAACATGCCTAGCAGGTAGCCAAGTGGCAAGAAATGGCCTGGTCATTATTGGTTAAAATCCGATTTTAACCGGCTTGGACCTGTTGTATACGTTGGTATAAAATGGTCATAATTAATATTATCCAAATAAATCCACTGTCCAATAAAAACCGGTTGTTACCATTTCTTACCACTGGCTTGGTCTTTATTGATAAAAGCCGGTTTTTTGCCAACCATGCTTAAATCCTACACGATTTGACAGCAAGTTACGAAATATCCTCGTTGTTAGTATTACACGCAACCAGTCCCCCTCTGAATCACAAAATAATTCATGGTTTCAACATCACAACGATCAATCATGAAAAGTCGCAAATGTAGAACTACAAAATTCTGTGAATACAACTTTCATGACTTTACGTATATTTAAAGTCATATTTTTCTTTCCACAAGTATTCGATTAGGTATTTGAAAAGAATATAATTACTAATCTTTGTGATTACGAATATTTTTACCGATACAATTCTAACATAAATTTTTCAAAACAAAAATAAATTAAATACTAATTCCGATAAGAATACCAAAACCAGATAAAATATCAACAGTAATTCCAATTCCGATCCAATAAACCAGCCTTGACTAGTGTTTCTGTTCGGTATCGGGAATTCCCGAGGTTCCGATTCGGTTTCGGTTCCGGTACGGTTTCGGGTCAACGTTTTAAAGAACCGTTACATTTCGGTCCGGTTTCGGGTCATCGGTTTATGAACCGTCAAATTTCGGTCCGGTTTCGGGTACAAAAATCAAAACCGAAAGTTTTCGGGAAGGGTTTGTTAAAGCTGCCGATTTGGATGAAAACGCGAAACTTGCATTTGGCCAGCATTTGTCAACTATCATTAGAAAAGGCGACACAATTTTGACTTCCATAAAAATGAATCATATACATTTTCTGTCGGTTCGGAAAGGAACCGGAACCGGTTCGGGAACCGCTTTTATTTTCGGGATCGGTTCCGGGAAGCCAAAAATGTCCCGGACTCGAATATATCGGTTCCGGTTTCGGGAACAGAATTGGAATTTTTTTCGGTTCGGGAAAACGAGTCGGGTCGAGTCCATGTTTTGGTACCGTTCAGAAACACAAGCCTTGACATACACGGAATTTAGAAACCAACTAGATTCAAAGGAAGTAAATAGTTCCAAGCTGGCTGGAAGTCTAACTCCCCTATTTTCGGGATTAGTAGTTACTTGATACCGGATATCTTGACAAATCATGTCTAGACTCCGAATTTAGCTTATGATTTAAGTTGACTCTTAATGAACTTTCGTAAGTTTTAAACACCCAGGAGGCTTACCTATGGTACGGGGTGTCGATTGAATTCTCCCTGGAGCATTTTCCGTAGCGTTTAAATGCCATAGTGCCCAGTTTTGGGACAACTGAGCATTCGGATTAGGGTAAATTGCGTACTTACATTTCTTAAGTTCCTTATACCATTGAAATAACATTCAGCATCAGTAGATTCAGTAAAATATATAGAGTAGCTACGGCAAAATTTCAAGCTAACAATGAGAGTGCCTTGTACATAACAAAGCAATCCAATTCAAATGATTGGAAATTTTCACGCCAATCCCTTAATCCAATTTATTGAAATTTTCTCTGTCAATCCAGTATTCCAAATCCAGCCGGTCGTCTGAGTATATTTCCCATCCATGTGTCGGATGGATTATGGACTAATAAGTAACCCTCGCCCCATGGCCACTCGGGATCGGAATGAAATGTTGTGGGAACTTAGAAACCTGGCCCAATGTCCCAGCAAGCACAAAAGTTTGGGCTATCTCGCCCCAATTTTCGCAGGAAATCACACAGCCCCTGTCCAACCTAAATTTTCCAACGTTAAATCACAAGACATTTTCATTTTCAAAAGTCGATGGTATTTTATATGAACAACACATTTATGGCATGCATTCAGCATACGTGGTTCTAGCTACCTTCTTGACCTTAGATTGACAAATACTGGTCACAATTAGTTTTTTGGCCTCAAATTGGTCAATATTGGTCACAATCGGTTTCTTAGCCACAGATTGACCAATATGGCGACCTTTCGTAGCAACTCTCCTGGGAGATGCTCACCAGGGCACGAGGAAGCTGTTGAGAATGAAAACAGACAGCAAGACTGAGGACTTATAGTTTCATAAGAAAAAGTGAGAAAGTTTCCCAACGGGAGCAAATTCGGATCTCGCAGGTTTTTGCCACGACACCGGAAGAAAATGAAATAATGAAACGTCGTCAAATTTGCAACAATCGGAGCTTTAAAATATTCTTAGGAATAAAAGAATTTTTTTGCTGAATTAACTAACTGTTGAATTCAAAACCCATAAACTATTACAACTTTGCTTGATGTGCATGACGCACACGGCTGCAACAATTTAAAACCAATTTTACTAGAAACTGGGAAAATCAAATAATTAAATGAAATTGGTCAATCTATGGCCAAATAACTAATTGTGACCAGTATTGACCAATCTGACTTTGCTTGATGTACACGACGCAAACGGCAGCAAAAATTTGAAAACACTTTTACTACAAACTGGGAAAATCATATAATTAAATGAAATTGATCAATCTGATGCCAAAAGGTAATTGTGACCAGTATTGATCAATCTGATGCCAAAAGGTAATTGTGACCAGTATTGATCAATCTGATGCCAAAAGGTAATTGTGACCGGTATTGATCAATCTGATGCCAAAAGGTAATTGTGACCAGTATTGATCAATCTGATGCCAAAAGGTAATTGTGACCAGTATTGATCAATCTGATGCCAAAAGGTAATTGTGACCAGTATTGATCAATCTGATGCCAAAAGGTAATTGTGACCAGTATTGACCAATCCGTGGCCAAAAAAATAATTGTGACCAGTATTGATCAATCTGATGCCAAAAGGTAATTGTGACCAGTATTGATGAATCTGATGCCAAAAGGTAATTGTGACCAGTATTGATCCATCTGATGCCAAAAGGTAATTGTGACCAGTATTGATCAATCTGATGCCAAAAGGTAATTGTGACCAGTATTGATGAATCTGATGCCAAAAGGTAATTGTGACCAGTATTGATCAATCTGATGCCAAAAGATAATTGTGACCAGTATTGATCAATCTGATGCCAAAAGGTAATTGTGACCGGTATTGATCAATCTGATGCCAAAAGGTAATTGTGACCAGTATTGATCAATCTGATGCCAAAAACTAATTGTGACCAGTATTGATCAATCTGATGCCAAAAGGTAATTGTGACCTGTATTGATCAATCTGATGCCAAAAGGTAATTGTGACCAGTATTGATCAATCTGATGCCAAAAGGTAATTGTGAACAGTATTGACCAATGTGATTCCAAAGGTAATTGTGACCAGTATTGACCAATCCGTGGCCAAAAAAATAATTGTGACCAGTATTGATCAATCTGATGCCAAAAGGTTAATTGTGACCAGTATTGATCAATCTGATGCCAAAAGGTAATTGTGACCAGTATTGACCAATCCGTGGCCAAAAAAATAATTGTGACCAGTATTGATCAATCTGATGCCAAAAGGTAATTGTGACCAGTATTGATCAATCTGATGCCAAAAGGTAATTGTGACCAGTATTGATCAATCTGATGCCAAAAGGTAATTGTGACCAGTATTGATCAATCTGATGCCAAAAGGTAATTGTGACCAGTATTGATGAATCTGATGCCAAAAGGTAATTGTGACCAGTATTGATCCATCTGCTGCCAAAAACTAATTGTGACCAGTATTGATCAATCTGATGCCAAAAACTAATTGTGACCAGTATTGATCAATCTGATGCCAAAAGGTAATTGTGACCAGTATTGATGAATCTGATGCCAAAAGGTAATTGTGACCAGTATTGATCAATCTGGTGCCAAAAGGTAATTGTGAACAGTATTGACCAATGTGATTCCAAAAGGTAATTGTGACCAGTATTGATCAATCTGATGCCAAAAGGTAATTGTTACCAGTATTGATCAATCTGATGCCAAAAGGTAATTGTGACCAGTATTGATCAATCTGATGCCAAAAGGTAATTGTGACCAGTATTGACCAATCCGTGGCCAAAAAAATAATTGTGACCAGTATTGATCAATCTGATGCCAAAAGGTAATTGTGACCAGTATTGATCAATCTGATGCCAAAAGGTAATTGTGACCAGTATTGATCAATCTGATGCCAAAAGGTAATTGTGACCAGTATTGATCAATCTGATGCCAAAAGGTAATTGTGACCAGTATTGATGATTCTGATGCCAAAAGGTAATTGTGACCAGTATTGATCAATCTGATGCCAAAAGGTAATTGTGACCAGTATTGATCAATCTGATGCCAAAAGGTAATTGTGACCAGTATTGATCAATCTGATGCCAAAAGGTAATTGTGACCAGTATTGATCAATCGGATGCCAAAAGGTAATTGTGACCAGTATTGATCAATCTGATGCCAAAAGGTAATTGTGACCAGTATTGATCAATCTGATGCCAAAAGGTAATTGTGACCAGTATTGATCAATCTGATGCCAAAAGGTAATTGTGACCAGTATTGACCAATCTGATGCCAAAAGGTAATTGTGACCAGTATTGATCAATCTGATGCCAAAAGGTAATTGTGACCAGTATTGACCAATCTGATGCCAAAAGGTAATTGTGACCAGTATTGACCAATTTGATGCCAAAAGGTAATTGTGAACAGTATTGACCAATGTGATGCCAAAAGGTAATTGTGAACAGTATTGACCAATGTGATGCCAAAAGGTAATTGTGACCAGTATTGATCAATCTGATGCCAAAAGATAATTGTGACCAGTATTGATCAATCTGATGCCAAAAGGTAATTGTGACCGGTATTGATCAATCTGATGCCAAAAGGTAATTGTGACCAGTATTGATCAATCTGATGCCAAAAACTAATTGTGACCAGTATTGATCAATCTGATGCCAAAAGGTAATTGTGACCTGTATTGATCAATCTGATGCCAAAAGGTAATTGTGACCAGTATTGATCAATCTGATGCCAAAAGGTAATTGTGAACAGTATTGACCAATGTGATTCCAAAGGTAATTGTGACCAGTATTGACCAATCCGTGGCCAAAAAAATAATCGTGACCAGTATTGATCAATCTGATGCCAAAAGGTTAATTGTGGCCAGTATTGATCAATCTGATGCCAAAAGGTAATTGCGACCAGTATTGACCAATCCGTGGCCAAAAAAATAATTGTGACCAGTATTGATCAATCTGATGCCAAAAGGTAATTGTGACCAGTATTGATCAATCTGATGCCAAAAGGTAATTGTGACCAGTATTGATCAATCTGATGCCAAAAGGTAATTGTGACCAGTATTGACCAATCCGTGGCCAAAAAAATAATTGTGACCAGTATTGATCAATCTGATGCCAAAAGGTAATTGTGACCAGTATTGATCAATCTGATGCCAAAAGGTAATTGTGACCAGTATTGATGAATCTGATGCCAAAAGGTAATTGTGACCAGTATTGATCAATCTGATGCCAAAAGGTAATTGTGACCAGTATTGACCAATCTGATGCCAAAAGGTAATTGTGACCAGTATTGACCAATTTGATGCCAAAAGGTAATTGTGAACAGTATTGACCAATGTGATGCCAAAAGGTAATTGTGAACAGTATTGACCAATGTGATGCCAAAAGGTAATTGTGACCAGTATTGATCAATCTGATGCCAAAAGATAATTGTGACCAGTATTGATCAATCTGATGCCAAAAGGTAATTGTGACCGGTATTGATCAATCTGATGCCAAAAGGTAATTGTGACCAGTATTGATCAATCTGATGCCAAAAACTAATTGTGACCAGTATTGATCAATCTGATGCCAAAAGGTAATTGTGACCTGTATTGATCAATCTGATGCCAAAAGGTAATTGTGACCAGTATTGATCAATCTGATGCCAAAAGGTAATTGTGAACAGTATTGACCAATGTGATTCCAAAGGTAATTGTGACCAGTATTGACCAATCCGTGGCCAAAAAAATAATCGTGACCAGTATTGATCAATCTGATGCCAAAAGGTTAATTGTGGCCAGTATTGATCAATCTGATGCCAAAAGGTAATTGTGACCAGTATTGACCAATCTGATGCCAAAAGGTAATTGTGACCAGTATTGACCAATCTGATGCCAAAAGGTAATTGTGACCAGTATTGATCAATCTGATGCCAAAAGGTAATTGTGACCAGTATTGATCAATCTGATGCCAAAAGGTAATTGTGACCAGTATTGACCAATCCGTGGCCAAAAAAATAATTGTGACCAGTATTGATCAATCTGATGCCAAAAGGTAATTGTGACCAGTATTGATCAATCTGATGCCAAAAGGTAATTGTGACCAGTATTGATCAATCTGATGCCAAAAGGTAATTGTGACCAGTATTGATGAATCTGATGCCAAAAGGTAATTGTGACCAGTATTGATCAATCTGATGCCAAAAGGTAATTGTGACCAGTATTGATCAATCTGATGCCAAAAGGTAATTGTGACCAGTATTGATCAATCTGATGCCAAAAGGTAATTGTGACCAGTATTGATCAATCTGATGCCAAAAGGTAATTGTGACCAGTATTGATCAATCGGATGCCAAAAGGTAATTGTGACCAGTATTGATCAATCGGATGCCAAAAGGTAATTGTGACCAGTATTGATCAATCTGATGCCAAAAGGTAATTGTAACCAGTATTGATCAATCTGATGCCAAAAGGTAATTGTGACCAGTATTGACCAATCTGATGCCAAAAGGTAATTGTGACCAGTATTGATCAATCTGATGCCAAAAGGTAATTGTGACCAGTATTGACCAATCTGATGCCAAAAGGTAATTGTGACCAGTATTGACCAATTTGATGCCAAAAGGTAATTGTGACCAGTATTGATCAATCTGATGCCAAAAGGTAATTGTGAACAGTATTGACCAATGTGATGCCAAAAGGTAATTGTGACCAGTATTGATCAATCTGATGCCAAAAGATAATTGTGACCAGTATTGATCAATCTGATGCCAAAAGGTAATTGTGACCGGTATTGATCAATCTGATGCCAAAAGGTAATTGTGACCAGTATTGATCAATCTGATGCCAAAAGGTAATTGTGACCAGTATTGATCAATCGGATGCCAAAAGGTAATTGTGACCTGTATTGATCAATCTGATGCCAAAAGGTAATTGTGACCAGTATTGATCAATCTGATGCCAAAAGGTAATTGTGAACAGTATTGACCAATGTGATTCCAAAGGTAATTGTGACCAGTATTGACCAATCCGTGGCCAAAAAAATAATCGTGACCAGTATTGATCAATCTGATGCCAAAAGGTTAATTGTGGCCAGTATTGATCAATCTGATGCCAAAAGGTAATTGTGACCAGTATTGACCAATCCGTGGCCAAAAAAATAATTGTGACCAGTATTGATCAATCTGATGCCAAAAGGTAATTGTGACCAGTATTGATCAATCTGATGCCAAAAGGTAATTGTGACCAGTATTGATCAATCTGATGCCAAAAGGTAATTGTGACCAGTATTGATCAATCTGATGCCAAAAGGTAATTGTGACCAGTATTGATGAATCTGATGCCAAAAGGTAATTGTGACCAGTATTGATCCATCTGCTGCCAAAAACTAATTGTGACCAGTATTGATCAATCTGATGCCAAAAACTAATTGTGACCAGTATTGATCAATCTGATGCCAAAAGGTAATTGTGACCAGTATTGATGAATCTGATGCCAAAAGGTAATTGTGACCAGTATTGATCAATCTGATGCCAAAAGGTAATTGTGAACAGTATTGACCAATGTGATTCCAAAAGGTAATTGTGACCAGTATTGATCAATCTGATGCCAAAAGGTAATTGTGACCAGTATTGATCAATCTGATGCCAAAAGGTAATTGTGACCAGTATTGATCAATCTGATGCCAAAAGGTAATTGTGACCAGTATTGACCAATCCGTGGCCAAAAAAATAATTGTGACCAGTATTGATCAATCTGATGCCAAAAGGTAATTGTGACCAGTATTGATCAATCTGATGCCAAAAGGTAATTGTGACCAGTATTGATGAATCTGATGCCAAAAGGTAATTGTGACCAGTATTGATCAATCTGATGCCAAAAGGTAATTGTGACCAGTATTGATCAATCTGATGCCAAAAGGTAATTGTGACCAGTATTGATCAATCTGATGCCAAAAGGTAATTGTGACCAGTATTGATCAATCTGATGCCAAAAGGTAATTGTGACCAGTATTGATCAATCTGATGCCAAAAGGTAATTGTGACCAGTATTGATCAATCGGATGCCAAAAGGTAATTGTGACCAGTATTGATCAATCGGATGCCAAAAGGTAATTGTGACCAGTATTGATCAATCTGATGCCAAAAGGTAATTGTAACCAGTATTGATCAATCTGATGCCAAAAGGTAATTGTGACCAGTATTGACCAATCTGATGCCAAAAGGTAATTGTGACCAGTATTGATCAATCTGATGCCAAAAGGTAATTGTGACCAGTATTGACCAATCTGATGCCAAAAGGTAATTGTGACCAGTATTGACCAATTTGATGCCAAAAGGTAATTGTGACCAGTATTGATCAATCTGATGCCAAAAGGTAATTGTGAACAGTATTGACCAATGTGATGCCAAAAGGTAATTGTGACCAGTATTGACCAATCTGATGCCAAAAGTTAATGCATGCCATAAATATGTCAATCATATAAAATAAAACGAAAATGCTGATTTTTTGAGGGTTTTAATTTTGGAAAATTTAGGTTGGACAGGGTAACCTTTTTCTCACGAATTAGAATTCAAAACAACTACGCTCCCTACAGTAATCATATACCACTGTTGAGTTTTAATTTAGAATTAACTAAGTGTTTAGAATACAATAAAGTTGTATTGATTGTAATTAAGTTATTGGCCAAACATTCATTTTAGGAAATTGTAGATTAGTGAATAGAATGAGTTCCTAATGCTACGACATTGCATTGTTAATATTACAACTAACTAATTGGAGTTAGCCGCTCAGAGACCACCACAGAGTTCAGACGTAATCTTCGGATACTTCTTGTATTCTCATTTTCCACAATTATTAAGATTTTTCTCGTATTATAGTATATAGTTCAGAATCATTCTGCAGTCTCACCCTGGGTATCATTGTTACATTTCACCCTGGGCCACATTCTGGTATCTCACCCTGGCTATAGACAGAATCTTACCCTACCTCTGTGTAAGCATCTCACTCTGCCTGGGTCGTACGCATCTCACCTTGCTTGGGCCGTATCTCACCCTGCCTTATCTTACACATCTCACCCTGCCGTTGTCGTAAGCATCTCACCACACCGCCTGAGTATTGCATTTGTGTTGCTAGAAGTGAAATCTCAACATTTCAACCACTATTCAAGCTGTCAACACGGAGGCTAGAGTACGTATTCAACGTTTCCCCAAGTTGGACAAACCAGAACTGGATCAATTGGAATATAAACTGAAGAATTATCGGTACTTGGAACCTCACGGGATACACCCGGCACTCGAACCAATGTATGTGTGGTCGGTGACTACATAATTCAACACAGCCGACAATTCATCCAAGAGGTTAAATACGTATCACTAGTCACAATTAAGGATACCACCCTTTATCATGCTTACAAGGACATTAATTACAACGTATAACATCGTCAGCTGTTCCGGAAATTCTGAATAATTCAACTCGTTAGAAATCGTTAAATGTGGAGGCAACAATGGGCTTCGTAAATTTTTATAAGCAACCAAACCGATTTGAATTGTTTGCTAACACTACCCTAAGAAAGGAATCTCCGAAATCAAACCATAAAACTGAGAAGTTACTCCAACTTATGGTCATCTGTAAGCCTTGATCAAAAAGCAAGGTCGATTTCAGGTTTATAACAAGCGTGATGACTGTGACACAGAATGTACGCGATTCTGCCTAAAGGTCACCACGACAGGAGCAGTAGCAAGATTAGGCACCCCTTGAAAATTCCTGATTCGTGACTCGTGACTCTACCAACCTTTTGAATCGACAGATGTACAATTGAGAAGCGATATGTTAACCAAGACCGGAAAGATAACCATTGAGATGTGGTTTCCAAACTATGGCTCACACTTAACACTCCAACGTAATTGTCCACGAATTTCAGGGTGAACTCATTAAATTTCACAAATGTAAGGATAGTTGGGGAAATGTGTCGTGTTGCAACATTTATCGGTGGGTGATATTATCAACTCTTTGAATCACGCTAGCAAACATCATTCTACTAGTGTTGTGTACGGATATCTTGGTAAATTTGCTGGCTTGCAAGTGTATTTATGCGGATGCAACTAAAGATAAAACAACAATAAAGCAATATCCAGCGTAGTGCATAAGAAATAATAAATAGTAATGAACATTCCCTCCTGAAGCGTGAGTCACCTTGCCCTTAAGAAACAACGCTGCCATCGATTCATGAATTGCAAACAATGAGACCCAGAGAACGAAACAGAGATTCATTATTTTCCGGGAGCATATCTTCTATACGCGTCTTATACGCGAGAGCAAACTTTTTTTAACCTCGCAGCATGAGTGAAATGAGAACATCATCTTGTGCAAGTATTAGGAACTCAAAAGAAAATAACATACTCTGTAAGTATTAACCCCAGATCCGTCTCAGCCAATTTAGACAACAATACTGATTTCGGAATGAAGATTACCACAAATAAATTGTTGTACTACGTACAAAAGGCATCTCAATGATATAGCTCTTTCCTATTTTATAACCTTTAAGCGTACGCAGAATTTTACGGGCATAAATGCCGATATTTCCCAACAACTTCAATACGCCAAGGCACTAGACTAAAATTGTTTCCAGAGCCGTCTCAGATTCGTATGGAGAAATGCATATCTCAGAATTATTGAACCCAGAGAAATAAATCAACAGGAACATAGTGCAGCTGCACACCATTTTTGAATTCTCAATGGACACAACTAGAACTTCAAATAGCCACCAAAAATGACCATCTCACCAAGGCCGTGGATGAATTAAATGCTCTACAAAAATAATCGTGTTCAAAAACTGACAAAGATGCCTACAAGAAAACTTTAACCTTAGAAGCTAATGTCAAACTTTTGGCCAGCCTAGAATGTTTATTAAATGTACCAAAACTATGTTTACTATATTTCATATTATTGTTGAAGACCGACTCTGAAGCGCATCATTCATATAGTAAGCTAGATGCTCGAGAAGGGATATTAAATGCGCTCAAAACAATTAAACGCACGATCAACCAACGGATGCCTCCGATATTTGAATCATGCTGACGTTAGAAACGATAACATGCCTGTAGCTTATGATCTATTAAGTTAGATGCTCCAGAAATTGATATGAAATGTGCTCAAAACAATTGAACTCATGGTAAACCAACGGACACCTCCGATATTTGAAATTTATTGATACTAGAAACAATAACATGACGTTAGCTTATGATCCACTGGATACTCAAATACTGCTTGCTTAAGATATGCTCAGTTAACATTCGACGAAAAACACAAGAAACAGAAATGTGAACGCAGCATAAAACGAAGAGACTTTACTTATGCGTACAACACATTTTTCTGGACGATGTTATATTTAGCAACATGTTGAAAAAGCCCAATGCTAGCGGTAGAGCGAAGATTACAAAGATCATACCTTACAATAAGTACATCATTAATGTAATCGACACTATGTCTATTGTGGCCAAGAATGATTATAAACTTATTATAAAAGTACATACTTTCAGACATATTAAGTACATTATATTTCTCATAGGTATATGGGAGAGAAAATGAGGATTTAGTTTTTGCAGTGTTTGAGTGAAGGAGCAGTAGGAAATTGTCAAGTTTGTCATTACCATACAAAATTGCTAAATTGAAGAAAATAATTATGGTTACAATAGACCCTCGCAAAGACACTATGGGTAATTATATCAGAGCCATTTGATTCAAATTTGAGTCTTGAAAGCATTCCAGATTTTCGTCACTTCAATTGGTTTGTAGTAGTCACGAATGACAACAATATTCTTGAACTCAATGATGTCGAATTCAGTGTAGTTACAAGGAACCATGACCGATTCAGCTAACACATCGAGTATTACATTGTTTTAACTTATCATTAACAATGAACTTGTCAATGGAAGTACTATAGAAGTAATTTAAGAATCATGAAATTTTGTGTGACTATTATCATACAATAAGAAGAGTCTAATAATCCAATAATCTGACAGAAAATTAATGAATGTCGATGATGGTTTTTTATTAGATGTTGCATGGAAGCCATTGATTCGGAAAATTCTAACTGCTACTTTTTTTAAAAATAGCAATCGTCAAAAATTATTTTTTCAAAAATTGTATATTTTATCCATTGTGTGAATTTATCTGTCCCTTCCTTTTTAGTGCCTGAGGATGACAGTCTGTTAGATGTCGAAAGCTTGCATATAATTTAGCTGGTTTAATAAAGATTAACCACGTGAACCAAAGATATGGATTCGATTACTATAGAAGTAGTTTTCCTAGGTATCAAAGTAACTTCATCAATAACACTTCATACTCCACGGGAGGAAGTAGATAAAAGCACTAGTTTAGCAAAGTAAATATCATATTTTACCAGCACCATCAGGGATTCAAATGTATTCCACCACGGGGCACTATTGTTTTGTAGGGCGTTTTTTCGCATGGGTCTCTTGTGATTAAACGCATACGCAGCTCCTTACACGTGGTTTTGCAGAAGCGTTAACATTCTTTGCTTTACAGACAAGTGTTTTTCAAGTTGAATACTAACAGTAGTACATATAAAATTAAAACCAAATCAGTATTTTAATGACCATTTATAAGGGAACTCCAGAATAATTCTAGTTCTGCAATAATAAAAGACCAATGAACGTATTCAAAAATCACAGTATTAATAGTTGTGTATTGCTATACGTATGTACAGTGCCGAGTAACTTAAACTATTGGTATTAATATATTATATTAAACATTAACATTTAGGACGCTATAACGGATGCGATAATGCAGATACACAAGAAACCCTCCACCTTTTTTTGCCGGTTCCTCTAGTCCACAATTAAAGTGCCTATTAGTATTAGTAAGTCAGGTATAATTCCACGAAAGACGCTGAGATTGATATTAAGAAACGTTCTGAGAAATTTACAATTACAGCTATTGCCTATAAGCTTGAGCGTCAGGCGAAGGACATTTTTAACCGAAAAATTAAAATGAATCAGACACAACCAATATAAAATAGGTTACAGAAGTAAAAAACAGAATCAATGTAATCAAGTCAAACGCAAATGAAATTACAAGGAAGTAGGGGCAAAATCCCACAAACATGAGAGCAGGGGAGCAAATATATGCGTAATAGAAGCAGTCCAATACGTTATGAAATACAGCATCAGGTAAAAATAAAGGCCAGATAAGAAGGCAGGGTGAACCAATAACGATGGGCTTACCTTACAATTAGTGACATTTATCAAAGGGAGTCAGTAAGCTCAGCCGCAGGTACAGAATGTAAACCTAGCAAGCGTTCGTGACATTAGGGCGTTATCTAACGGAGACAATTTGTACACAATTGTAATGGAAATTTATGGTAATCGAGTGTAATAATTACTAACCAGCAAGACTAACAATAAGGCAAAAATGAACATTACTACAAAAACCTAGCATCCATTGTAAAGTTTAGAGAAATGACGAGAAGAATAATGACCTGTACTTGAAAGAAATATTACAAAACGCTCCCAAACGATATATACACAACTCCCTGTAAGAGTTGTTCGGTATACTGAAAAGACGAATATATTTTGTGTTGCAATTTTGCCATTACACTAGTACGCCCAGTGTTTCATTCCTGAAACAAAAATTTTCGTTTCGTTTCAGTTTGTTTCATTTCGTTCCATAACAATTTCAGTTCAGTTTCAAGTTTAGCAGAAACAAACGAGCAAACAAAACAGCCTCGCTGAATCTAGTCTCAAACTTTTCAAATGCAATATAATTGTTCGGGGAGAATTGCACATGTCACGATAATTTTGCCGCTGCATACTTATATTTCTTGGGTATGTGGACTATATAATATAGAATACAACGGTGAAATTGACTTTGGACAGTTTATGGGCTTGGGAAATCATTGTATTTTAAATTCAAAGTAATTAATCCCGAATTTTGCCGAAGTATTTAAAAAGTATTTTATATTTTCGCGCCTGAATGTTCGTGCCACAACAATCCGAAGTCTTGTATTTTATGTCACCCCCTTTAACCCTTTGCTTTAAGCGTGAGCAGCGTATTAGTTAATACAAAATTATTTTGCAGAACCACAAACATTCATGATGGTATTTCTGGATGAGTTCAAAAAGATTTGTTTAATTTTAAATTTCAATTTGGCAAAAAACGAAATGCCACATTAAGGACAATATACAAGTTTGTATTCCATGTAGCCTAAGAATATCTCCCTATCCGTAAACAAAAGCTCATTGGCTCATATTGTAAGTAACCAAAACTCACACTGGCCGAATATCAAATATTTCATATTTCTTTGCACCAGAGACCAAGTTCAGATTCCAATATTTGGGAGTGGCGATTTCTGTTTAAAATTATGCATTGAATAACATAAATGTTTTCAAATCTCGAGGTGTAGAATCGAAATTGATTAAAATGCTGTAGTAACCATATTTTTTCGAAACCTGTCAAAAGATATTCATTGTTCAGAATGGGACAAAAGTGAGTGTTTCACATACGATTGGTTTATATTGGGATTGCCTTGTGAAGCCAACAATTAACTTGTATTTATATTTGTAGTTCTTTTATATTCATCTCTTTTTTCTCGTTCTGAAGCTAGAACCAGTTTTAGCTAGCGGATTATCAAATAAATTAAGTTGTCTCATTGAAGTTTGCTATAGTTCAAAACATATTTTTGAGGGTTGAAGAAAGTTTCTCAGTCAGCAGAACCAGTTGTGGCATCCTTTTTCAATGAAGTCGAATTCTCCAGCAAATTTGAGCTTACACGTCTTTTTTACGTTGACTAGTGTCGAGCTTCCAAGGTTTCGTGTGACATAATGAGAACGGTTATAAAAGGATCATCGGATAAGTAGCTTTTATGTACTAAATACAAAGGGTAAATATTCAGAAGGCTTCATTTTACTGAACGATGAAGGAACGGGTAATAGGAAACGGTTCCCCTTCTGAAGGATGAACGAAGGTGATTTCAAATGGACACCTCTGCTCCAGACACATTCTAGAAACTTTCAAGATTGTTCATTCGTTCTCGGACTGTATTCGAAGCCTATTATTTACTGATTTAAATTGTTTAAAGTCCAACTGCAGGAAGTGAAGATTAAACAAAGGAAAACAGATCTTGAATTTAAGCAGGTATTGTTAATTTTATTAATGGCATTTCAAAGTTCGAGACATTCTAAAAGCTTTGTTTCTAATTTTAACTCATGAGGGTTATAATCATTTTCGGAGCTTTTATTGTACAGTTTACATATTGTGTAGCAAATCACTTACCGAAAATGATTAATTGTGCAGAATGTTTGATGACAAACTTGGCAGGAATGTTTTCAGTTATATGGCAAAGAGCAAATTTCACACAACATAGACGGAATTCTGTTTTATATTTGTTCTGATGCTGGACGATTTGACAGATTAGTTTTTTCCTTTCAAAAATTATTTGCAGCAATTTAAAAAAATAGTGGTGGAAAATGTCCCCTTCAATAAATTATAAAGACATATATAAGACTGGCAACAATTACGTGTTAACATATGACAAAACTATTTTCAAGTTAAAAGTGTCGTCCAAAAAAAGCGAAATCCTACTTATTGTATTGTTTACAATTATCTTGTCAACTATTTTAAATCGCCGTGCTCTTCAACAACCCTAAAGATTTATAAATTTAAATCTAACGACAGCTCTAGTTTAACCGAAATGTCTTTAGACAAAGCTTTGTCAAAGGTATTTGGGCATGACATGAAGGGGTATAAATTAAGCATCCTGATATTACATATTAACAATAATTAGTTTTTTTTAGAAAATACAGTACGCAGTAGTGGAATTTCTGGGTGGTAATTATGTTGTTGTTTAAATGGCTTTTTGATGAATTTAATGAAAACGTACTGGCCATCATGTTCTAAAGCAGACAAAATAACAACGGTTGTTAATCGGATTAGTGATCCCGATGGGACTTGTGCAGCAAGTTCATGGTTTATACGGTAAATACACACCTAAATTTGTTTCTACATTTTTAATAAAACAATTGTTTCAGAAAGTTTTTTAATTTATTTTTTATTCCAGAGACCTTTCTGGAGGCTCGGTAAGTTAGTTCGTATGGATAAGGGCGTGGAAACCAGTGACCCTAATGGAAAAAGAACACGAAAGCCGACAAAACATTTTCAAACTCCTCCAAAGAAATACAAAAGGATGCAACGGCAAACATCAAACCGACAATTCTGACTCGTCATTGCCCAGCGTACCAATTCTATACCAAGTTTTCAAGGCAGTTCTGTTTCTTCCCTACAAACAAGGTCTTTTGAAACAATGTTTGTAGCAACTGACAATTTTTTGCAAGCAATTGAAGAATTTAACTCAGGTTGTAGGTTAGTTTTGAATAAATTTTAGAATCGCCTACAAGATTGAACGAAACAGCACCAATAGAACCAAGGAGAAATTTAAAATTTGGATCTCCATCAACAAGCAGGGCAGCGAGACATGGTCATACCCGCCGATTGAACTAGTTGGATCTGAGCAAAGTAACGTTTGTAATGTTAGTTATATCCATTCGTTTGTATATACAATTATTTCAATATTTCATTATTATATTTTAGAATTTTGGGAGTCTGTCTTATCTTCCCTTGAATACCTCAGAATGAAGATGTATTAACTTCACGACAATCAATCGAAGATACAAGAATGGTTAGGTAATTCTATTTTGCAGAATCAGCCGAGGTTTAATAATTAATTTTCCAGTTAAAACATTTGAACAGTTCAGACTAGTGCTACTTCAGCACTACGCAGAAAATTATATTTAATGAGTTGCAGCAGGACTTAATTGGTCTGGTCACAATAAAGCAAGGATTCGAAACGTTTGAGCTCTGCATAATCGTATTAAGTTTGCTAACATGTTTAAAAAATTCAAAAAAACAATTTACAATAATTAATGTAAATCGACGTATAAGCAATAAATTTGCATGTTTTAAATCCACGATGTTTAGTTTTAGTCAGTGATAAGTAGCTACATAAATTTGATAAACAATTATTTTTTAGATTGTGTCAGTGCCTGTCATGGGAATGGGTCACACCCGGGTGTTTGAGTTGACCGGGTGTTGAGTGAAAAACCTGTTTCTGTTCATGCGTACCCGTGTACAGTGGAATCTTGCAAGCATAACGATAATTACATTGTGATGTTTTGTCCTACTTGAACAATTAAATATGTGTTAATGACGTTATTAATATTAGTTTTTAATATATTTTTTCACCTAGATATATTATGATGTGAAACAGTAGATTTATTTACACATAATTTTAGTGGTTGTACAAATCCGTGTTGTGGGTCTATGTATCTGGATGTGTATTTAGTTTGTGGTAGGTTGTTACTTATATTATAAGTTAATATTATTTGATTAATTATAGCACTGAAATATTGTTGCGTATGTAGTATACTGGATTTCAATAGTAATTTCTAGAATAAATAGAAAGGATGGAAATAAATAAAGAAAAGGAAATTAAAAAGAAAATAAATCATAATAACGTGGAAAATATTATTACAGTAGCATGCTAATTATACATACGTATATTCTAATTGTAAGTCAAAAGTTAATGTAAATAAAGCGCAATAATAACGTTCATGATAAAGATATGGTAAATGCAGATCCTTTTTTATGCAAAGAATTTAGCGTAAATATAGCTGGACAGTTTCACTCGATAAATACATCATTCTAACTAAATTTTTACAAAATTGTTGCGTCATATTAACGACTTGTCGTGAATGAAGTTTCGCGATTTTAACGCAATACTTACGTTTTGGTGCTACATGGGGAGTGGTGCTTGGGTTGAAGGGAACTTGCATTGAGTCTAGAAAACATTTATTTCTTCATTTATATCACTTCATATCCTAAACCTAAAAGCAACCACTTAGTCTTTTTTAAATGACATCAGTGCTACCTAATTGATTTACAGCGGTTACATTTAATAGTAAGATGTTCTTACAACACACAGTGGCTCGATCAAGGGAGTGTAATGGGGGTGTATACTGCACCCTCTACTCAGACACCAGAGGGGTACAATTATATATTTGTACTAGGGATGCCAATGGTCTGGTCCGGACCAATCAGGGTTGGGGGTTTTTTTGGTTTTTTGCAAAAAAACCAAACAACCAGGTTTTTTTGGTTTAAACCGGGTTTTTTGGTTTAAACCAGGTTTTTTTGGTTTAAACAAATTTTCAATCCAAAGCATTCATTAATATGCAAAAACATGTGAATTTGAACAAATTTACTTATTTTCCAAACTCAGTAAGTATCACAAAGCATTAAATATTTAATAATTCAGATATAATTTTAACGTTGACTTTGAAGCACAAACACAAGTTCTGCATTTTTCATTTTACAAACGATTCCGAATTTCTAAATGTGCAAGACTAAAAGCTAATAGTATTATTTACTTCACTAAAGCTTAGCTACACAATATCACAGTAACTGCACAAGTTTTGTGCACGACGAAATATAAGCATTTTGGATTGAAAATATTAAAATTTTAGGTGTTTGGTTTAAACCATTGGTTTTTATAAAAAAAACCGTTTGGTTTAAACCATGGTTTAAACCATGGTTTAAATAATTTGGTTTAAACCAAACCAACCCTGGGACCAATTATAATGGTTCGTTATTGGTCTAGTCCGGTCTGATCCAATACGTGGACCAGACCAGCATGGGTCGGATTTTTGTGGGAAGACGGGAAGATTCTTTCCAGGGAAAAAATATTTCTAAAGAAAATCTCAAAGGGAAGTTATTTATTTTTACGAAACAGGGATTTTGAAAATCGTTGAGCTTTTTTGGCAGGGATTTTCAAAATTGTTGGCGTGTTTCAGGGAAATTTGTTATGGAAACAGGGATTTTTATATTGGTTGACCTTATTTGGTACGGATTTTACGTCTTGTAGGGATTTTTTTTCCAACAGGGATTTTTAAAATCCTTGACCTTTTTTTAAGCAGGAATTTTTCAAATCGTTGAGTACCTTTCAGCAGGGAAATTTAGAAATGATCTTCCAGGGAGATTTACAAAAATCCGACCCCTGCGGATCAGATACAATTGGACCAGCTTCAGGACCAGACCAGACCACAAGACCATGGTCCAAAAATTATGCAAAATAAAAATTTATGAGTTAAAAAAATCCCTAGAAACAAATTTAAAAAATTATTTCTGGTGATAAAATAACAATTTCACTGGATAAAATGTGAATATTTAATTGTACTCTATGGTTTTCTGGACCATGGTCTGGTCTGGTCCGAAAAACTGGATCAGACCAGACCATTGGCATCGCTAATTTGTACCCTCATAAAAATTTATCCATTATAGATGACAGAAATTGTCCACACCCTAATAAAGGTTGAACCAAGGCTAGGAATGGGTATGGTAATCCTGTACCAGCACTCCTTCACTAATATGGGGTACAACCAGTGCTCGGCACGGGTACGAAAAATCGGTACCCGTACCCGTATCCGTACCCCAAGTGCGGGTATTTCAATATCTGGTATCTATACCCGTACCCATACCCGAGTATCTGGGTACAAATTTTTCGTACCCGTACCCGCAATGTAATCTCAATCCATGTACCTGTACCCGTATTGTACCCGTACCCGAAAATACGCGAAAATTGTACCCATACTCGGGTATCTCAGTGTCGTACCCGTACACGTACCCGGGTACTTTATCCAGATTTGTTTTAATGTAATACATAGTACGTTATATGTAATAATGTATGACACCTGAGTGGGTAATTTTGACTAGCTAGAGAGGTATTTGACATTGTATATTTTTATTGAAGAGTAGAAAACTATAAGCGTTTTTGATTAGAAGTAAAATTATCCCCATTTGATTGTTTATGGGCTGATGGGCGAAGTATTTTATAGCACCCAGTCCATATGTACATGCATTTTTGGCTTGGGACTTGGCTACTCGATTTTTCACTTTTTGATTTATTCGGCCTTTTAAATTAATTTTCTCATCTCAGTAGTTCTGTGTACATGTAACTCATTAAAATCTTGTTACAAATATCCGCCTTTTCCTAATCAACTACCAATTACAAAAATATCTTGCCATCCAACTCATCGGAACTCTAATTTTTAAATTGTAATAATTGTGGCTAATGAAGTATCATGTGCATACGTGTCAATAAGACTATTTATGCAATTAGTAACAAATTACTACATTATGAAGACGTTTTGTATAAAATTTCGTTGAATCCTATTCTCCACTTCTATTTTGATATTATTCCTCGTCTGTTTATTAATTATTCTTCCTAAAACCTGTTTCCCTAAAAATATATATTATAGATATAAATATATATTTTAGCAACACAGTCTGAAATACAGTTACTGCATGTTGTAAGGTTAAAAGGGTATTAACAATAAGCTATATGTATTCAGAATTACTAAAAATACCGACAGAATTTTCCAACGGAAGTTCCATTATTTTCATAAAATTCATCAAATTGTCTCAAATCTCAACATATCCAAATACTCGGGTACAATGGTCGCGGGTACGAGTAAATGACACCATTATACCCGTACCCGGTGGGTATATACCCATTTTGAAATCCTTGTACCTGGACCCATACCCGTATCCGTACCCGAAATTTTAAGCCGACCAGAGTGTACCCGGGTAGTACCCGGAATTGTTCGGGTACACAAAATCCGTACCCGGGTAGTACCCATACCCGTACCCATACCCGTTTACCCGAGTATTACCCATACCCGTGCCGAGCACTGGGTACAACAAAATGCTGCATCTAAACACGTTCGTGAGTACAGTACAGTAATTTGTGCAGTACCCGTACACACTCGATTAAAAAGAAGTACATGCATCTACAATTTACCGGAATCCTAATGTACACCAAACCTGTACCCGTACCCGAGTATCTGTTGCTTGTACCCGCATACTACTCGGATTAGTGTGCCCACTGTTTCAGTTCGTTTCAAAAGATTCGTTTCGTTTCGTTTCAGTTTGGACGCTGAAATGAACCGAATTAATTCTTTCGTTTCAGTTCACAAAAAAGTGTTTCAGTTCGTTTCAGTTTGCTCGGTGAACTGAAACGAAACGCAAAACGATCGTTTCAGGCGTGAAAATTTAAAATGCTTGTCATTAAATACTTGATGACCCGGTATTCCCTGCCTAGGTTTACTACGACGTCAGTCATACTTCTAAATTCAAATCTATAGCCTTGGGTAGCTCATGTAAATCTAATCATTTTCCATGTTCAAAGCAGGAACCAGTGCTCGGCACGGGTATGGGTAATACTCGGGTAAACGGGTACGGCTACGGGTATGGGTACTACCCGGGTACCGATTTTGTGTACTCGATCAATTTCGGGTACTACCCGGGTACACTTTGGCCGGCCCAAAATTTCGGGTACGGATACAGGTATGGGTACAGGTCCACGGATTTTAAAATGGGTATATACCCACCGGGTACGGGTATAATGGGGTCATTTACTCGTACCCACGACCATTGTACCCGAGTATTTGGACACGTTGAGAATTGAGACATTTTGATGAATTTTATACCATCATGCCGTACGTTGAAAACTTCTGTGCGTATTTTTAGTGTTTCTGAATACATATAGCTTATTTTAACCTTCAAACATACAGTAAATGTATTTTAGACTGTGTAGCTAAAATATGTGCTTTTAGGGAAACAGATTTAAAAAAGTATAAATAAATAAACACAAACGAGGAATAATTACAAAATAGAAGTGGAGAAAATTATTCAGGTAAATTTTGTACGGTTGGTAATATTTTGATGAATCTGTAAGTATGCAAGTTAATTTTATTTCTAATCAAAAACGCTTCTAGTTTTTCTACTCTTCAATGAAAATATACACTATCAAATACCGCTCTAGCTAGTCAGAATTACATACTAATCTGTCATACATTATTATACATGACGTACTGTGTACTACAGTTAGAGAAATCAGGATATAAAGTACCCGAGTACGAGTACGGGTAGGACACTTAGATACCCGCTAATGGGTACAATTTTCGATTATTTTTCGGGTACGGGTACAATTCGGGTACAGGTACATGGTTTAAGATTACATTGCGGGTACGGGTATGAAAAATTTGTACCCGGATACTCGGGTATGGGTACGGGTATAGATACCAGATATTGGAATACCCGCACTTCGGGTACGGTTACGGGTACGGGTACCGATTATTCGTACCCGTGCCGAGCACTGGCAGGAACCAACATGCCCCACAAAGTATGTCGTTAACAAAGCATGTCGTTTTAGGTAGTAATTTAATTTAAATTTGCACAAACTTCAACATTCAAGACGTAATGAAAAATATGCATTGTGATTTTGCGTCAATTATAAAGATTTAGATGTATTCTATTACTAAATATTAATTAATTATTTTTAAATTCAGGATTCGATGGTTTCCCAAGCCCATAAACTGTCCAAAGACAATTTCACCGTTGTATTCTACATTATATAGTCCACATGCCCAAGAAATATAAGTATACGTCAACGTGCGTTTTCCCGCAGAATTAGATTGTATTTGAAACGTTTGAAACGCGTTTCAGTGAGACTGTTTCGTTTTGTTTCAGAGTTAACTAAAACGTTCGTTTCAGCTAAACTTGAAACTGAACTGAAATTTTTATGGAACGAACTGAAACAAACTGAAACGAAACGGAAATATTCGTTTCAGGAACGAAACACTGGGCGCACTAACTCGGATACTTGTAGCAACAGCAAAGGGATCAGGCTCGAAGTTAACAAATTAATGTGTATAATGAATAGGCTTGGGAATATTTCGCTAAATTTTGCGTTAAAATTTCGCAAATTAAAATTTATTTTTCGCAAATTTCGGAAAAATTTGCAGATCATTTCGCAACTTTCGCAGCCTTTAGTTTTTATTGAATGGCAGTCTAAAAGAAGTACCTTAAATATTATATAAAATTCTGTTACACCGAATCGCTGAAATTGTAATAATTACTCAATCATTGTTGTCATCCGAATTGTCTGGGTGAACTGTTGAATCGTGAATTACCACTCGCATATGAAAGTCAACATTTTCTTATGTAAGTTTTAGGCGCTGGGGAGCAAGAAGCTTTTTTAAATAAGAAAAGCTTGTCTCAACTGGAGCGCTACTACTGGGTACGGAAATTACTTTTAGTACCAACTCCGACAAATACGGTATGTCTCGAGAAAATTTCAGACAAAATTCCATAACGTCTATTTCCAGTAACGTCTATCTACTAAAATTCTCCATTTTACTCAGTGTACGGCATTGAACCAAATCTTTTAATGGAATTGGCCTGATCAAAACTTTTGAAAGCGACGATTAAATGCTAAATGCCCCAAGAATCCAGAATTTGAGCGTCTTCCCAGAGTTTATTTGTTGGGTGTTTTATATTGAGATAAAGTGACAATTTATCAGTCCACTTTCCGGAAACTGCTGTAAACTTTTTAAAGCTGTGAAATTGTATTTTTTAATCTGTTTGTCTTTTCATTTCTCTTAATTACTTTTATTGTTCAACTATTTACTGCAAGCTGGCAGAATTTCATCCTTAAATTTGAAACGCTATTTAAAGAATTAAAGTTGCATTAAAAGTTGGCTCCACGAAAATTATTGAGTAAAAGCAATGCGATAAATCATAGGATTTAAATATGTGAAGTAATGCAAACTCGAAAGGACGGGGCACGTTTCTACAGCATGAGTGTCAGTTGTTCGTTGAATAGACATACCACCGAATTTAATAATAAAAATTTCAAAATATTACTGGTCTATGTAAAATATTTTACAAGATTCAGGATTTTGTAATGCGATTTAATATTTCGCAAATTTCGCAATTTATTTTGTCATTTTTGGATTCTACCGATATCTGTTACGTTTCACCCCCATGGGAGTACCGTAACTAATCGTTTTTAGAATTTCGCATTTTTCGCAAAATCCCAAGCCTAATAATGAATTTATGTTTGTGTCTTAAAATAATATTGACGTAATTCACAAAGCTAATTTGATTAAATCTAGTGAACTTGTCTTTTGAAAATATTCATATACTTAGAGGAAATTAATATTCGAAAACTTTCTTTTCGTATACCGCCTTTTAGGTCAAAATTAATGTACACGATTGTTTGTGATAGTATGTATTACAGAATTATGTACCTTGAAGACTTAAAATGCTGGGGAAAGCAACATCCAAGTCTATCGAAAGCATTTTGTTTGGACCCAAAATTGTAAAGAAATATGTATGATAGTATAAAGATATAATAATACATATGTGATACAATACCTTTATTTCTTCCTGGTGTATAGGCAACACTTCTCCTTCGACGGTTGTTCTTTTGGTAATAATTTGAGCACGAACATGAGCTTCTAGTATGTGAGACCTGATTGACAACAAAGCCAAGCAAGTAGTTTGATATAATGAAATATTTAAAATTTCAACACTACTAACCATGTATTTCAAATACATAGACTGTAATAAAAATGTTACAATTACTTGCGCATATCTCCAACACGGAACATTAAATAAAGTTGCCCATCACGCTGGCAAACCACTGCATGACGACTAAAAACAAGGGTTTCAGAGCGTTTCTTCGGACGCGACAATTTTGCAAAAACAACACCAACCATGAGAGCTTCTATAAGTACACCCGCGATGCTCTGAAGACAAAGGATTACAATGGCACCAGGGCATTCTGAAGTCATACGATGGAACCCGTATCCAATTGTATGCTGCGTTTCCAAACTGAACAAAAATATTGAAGCAAAGCTTTGAACGCCTTCCACACAAGGTTTCCAGCCATTTTTTCCAAAGTTTCGAATATCATCGTGGGCAACTAAAATTATCCACCAGACGAGTGCAAAACCTGTAAAAAGTCAAATTGCTATCACGTTTTTCATGAATTGGACCAAAATTTCATGTCAAGCAGTTCTTTTCATATTTTAACAGCGGATTTGTTGCTACATATTTATAGAAACATTCTAAATAGTGCTCCTTCTGGGTACAGAAATGTTGTATCTAAGCCTGTTCCAGGACAAGCATCAGACTTTCCACCATTACTATTAATTTTAACATAATTAGCACCAAATTTGACCACCAGAGCATCTTTAATATGTTTGGAAACCAAAAAGATTATTCTGCATTAATTTGAACAGTTTGGGCACCTAATAAATTTTTCAGCATATATTTTGACAGTTTGTGCGACTCAAATAATATTTGGAGCACATTTCACCAGTTATGCATCATATAGATTTGGACCAATTTTGTCAACATCAATATATTTACTACGTTTACCCGTATGTTTTATAGCAAACATATGGACGAATAGCACCCAACATGTTGACTGGTGGCAAAAAATTACCATTTGAGAACTTCATTCTGAAAAGGCTATGATTGCACGCGGTACAAATTGGCCGCGTGTTTAAATTAAAAAAATAAAATAAAAACAAATTAATTACAATAATTTATTGCTTGGTCACTTTTTAAAACGAAGGGTTTCTGATCCCTAAAAATATCGGAGGTAGTTTCCTTGATTAAACACAATGAGCAAGTACAGTTGGCTCTCTCTATAACGACACCTCAAGGGCATCAATTTTTCTGACTTTATAAGGGGAATGAAGTTATAACGGGTGACTTAACACTGAATATTTACTGCGGGGAGATTCTCAGTGTGTCGTTATAAGGGAAGCTTCGTTATAGGGAGAGACGCTATATAGAGAGTCGACTGTATGTGAATAGCTGCCAAAGGACAGAGGTTTGCTTTATGGTATATTATTCGTGAAGAAGCAAAATGTCTGGATTAAATTCCTATTTTTATATAATGTTCGATTATATATTTCTGTTTCAATTCCGTTGATGCTGAAAAATACATTTGATAATCAAGAAAGCAAATTTAGGGCCGAAAAATTTGATGCTTTGGGATAATTTGCTGTTCCTTAAAGTTGTCCCCAGTAATAAATGACATTATATTGATTTATTGTTTACTTATACGGTGCATTAACTCTACGCAGACTCCTGAATTGCAGCTTGCAGTCTAAAATTAACTTGAAGGCTACCTTCCAGAAGTTATGTTGTGGTGAACCCAAAAGGAACTATAATTAAGAATAATATATTACATTGTCACTTTCTTATTTATTTATTTTACTTCAAAGTCTCAATTTTTGGGCATCAAATCGCAGGAAATGGCGTACACACCTACGTAATGATAGCAATTACAGACACGCCAGCACCAAAGAACGTCAAAAAACTCAAAATATACTTGGTAAAAAGCAAAACCCCAAATATCCGCATTCTATGACCCGGACATTCCAGTAAAGCTTTACAGCAATTCAAAAACTATGCCGCAGTTGCTGAATTATCAAACATTCATAACAGAAAACTCACATGATAAGATTTCGTGATGGTTCTCGTGAATTCAAACAAAGCATAGCACATATTTGAGTACTTTCCGAGCATGTTCAAACTCTGGTGCATGTTGCCCCGTTCTCTTAGGACACGGCACCAAACTTTCAAAATTTAATACAATACCACAAGTAGGGTCCAACCTTTTTCACATAACGATTTTAAATTTTTGAAAGTCGATAAAATTTTGATTTTTTACTATTTAATAGAAAATTTAAGTTTTAACGTGCACATCTACATATATACCCTACAATCAAATACCAAAAATCCATGCACTGCACTGATTTGAGCAAACTTCGTTTGCATGTGCAGGAAAGTGAAACTTGTATTAAAAGATTTATAGTAAGGTAGGGAAATGGGTAGGTAGGGGGCGCATGTCCGTACGTCAATCCGTTGGAAAGATAGCAAATGCAAGATTATTATAATAATTATATACAGAAAATAATTTTCTGAGGTCAAACGATTTACCTCAGGTCACCGAAGTTATCAGAAGGCACAACTAGATTTTATGGACGATGTTTTGGTGAAGGTCACATGTTCCTACGTCATTCCGTTGTAAAGATATGGCTACCACAAGATTTTGTAGACTGACACAAAGACGGACGGACGGACGGAATACACTCGTGCATAAGAAAGTTTCACTTTCTAAAAAATGATCCCTCCAACATGGCCCATCCTATGTATGTAGTCGATATGATATGTACATTCACTCCATATTTAATCCCTCCACCATACGTAAAAACTAGACTATTGAGTTTACCCCTCTGATGTACATATGCATAACCTTCATAGTTATCGACCACACAAATATCATTGATATTGAATGTTATCCAAAGGTAATCCCTTCAACTTGTATACTAATGTTTTCCTCCCCAATGAATCCCTCCAGCATAAATTTTATTTTTCTTCAGAACTGCAGCGGAGATGTGTACGTTAAAACTTACATTTCCTTTAAATAGTAAACATTAAAATTTTATCGACTTTCAAAAATTAAAAATCGTTATGTGAAAAAGGCTGGACCCTACTACCCTACTTGTGGTATTGTTTTAAATTTTGAAAGTTTGGTGCCGTGTCCTAAGAGAAGGGGGCAACATGCACCAGAGTTACATGAGTTTGAAACATACTCGGGAAGTAATAAAATATGTGCCATGTGCTATGCTGCAATCACCAACAGTAGGGCTCCTCACAACTCAATTTATTGAGCTAGTTGAAATTGAATTTGTAATTGAAATTGAATTTTCAATTCAATTTATAGTGGTAATTTGTAGTTGATTATTTGTCAATCAAATACTTGAAAAATAATCAATTTGTATTAATCAAGTAGCAGCGTCAATAGTTGAATTGTCAATTACAACTTTCAAAACTTGAGCAAGTTGAAATTGACTTGTAATTGGGATTAAATTGAATTGAAATTGAATTGAAATTGTTTTTTAAAATTCTTACCCATATGTACCAAAAGAAAAACTGGTTATGAAAATAAATTTGACTAAAATAGTGTTGGCTACATCTGATCAATTTGTTTGCTATTGTGAACTAAACTCATTCACCTTCCAACTGCAAACTAATTGTAAGAACACCATTTTCAGGTCTGTCGATTTTGTATGGTGCTCTGAAAGATATCGCTCGAATTTGTCCCTGGAATCGTATTTACAACTAATCATTTGAATATCAAACCGATTTTCAGATTCAGTAATTGTCGGTTCTCCATTAGGTTTGGATTGGAGTTACTTTTTCAGTGTTTCGTTGCTTTTGTATTAGAAGAAATAAGCAGCAAATTAAGGTGTCATTTGCTTTGGGAAGTTGAGTAATCTCCGCGCTTTGATTACACATTCCTGCCTTTGCGCGCATTATTGCCTTAACATTTACTAGTTGTCAATTATCAACTTCAACTATCAATTTTTGGCAATGCAGCTATTTGAAATTGAAATTGTGGAAGTTCCCAATTATAATGACTAAACTGATAGTTGATTTGTAATTGAAATTGAATCAACAACTAAAAAGCCATTTTTATTTGAAATTGATTTCAATTTACAACTTGCAGATTATCATCAATTGAAATTGAATTGAATTTGTATTTGAAATTGATAGTTGCAATTACTACTTGAAATTGTGAGGAGCCCTAACCGACAGGACAGTTCGGCTATTTCTCGAAACGTTTATGCTTTTTTCAGTTCATGTAGATTTTGTAGCAAACCTAGAACCGCACCTGACGAATATAAACAGTCGTCAAGTATTTATGTCTTGACCAGAAATTCAGACACATTTGGAAATTCAGCTGCTTATTCTAGTTACCTGTTTTTATAGGCTTCAAATTGTTAAAGCTTTCCAGTAAGTTAAATTTTGAGGATACCTGATAAGCGAAACAAAAGAACTCAATTCCTAAATTGTATATATTAAATGTTTTACCAAACAAACATGTGCACGGTTTTGTCTGTCATTACAATACGTTACAAGCTAACTGTATATTGCATTTAACTAACTGCTACTAAAGTAAAAGCCAAACTCTAGGAGCAATTTCAATTTCAACTATTGATTCGTGTGTCCGCAGATAGGATCGGATAGCTCCTTTTTTGTATCCGACGGCTTCGGATAGGATTAACATGTCACCCGAAAATTTACGGATAAGTTTCGGATAAGGTTATTTTTAATCCGATGGAAGCGGATAGGATCGGATACGCATCTGTTTTATTGGGCGAAATTCGGATCGGATACGGATAGGATGAGAGAATTATCCAATCCGTTAAGAACCTCATCAGTGACGGGTTCGAACACCCGGTATAAATATCGGACGGTATAAAACATTTCGAGATTGGGTTCGCAACCGTGGAGGTCGGAAATCCGACGGTATGGATCGTTACAAGCCTTATTTACAATTTCGAAGTTCATTTCTGGGAAACATGAGGAATATGTCCTCAGTTGGACGTTGATATTAGCTGTACGGAATTCCGTCATGTAGGAGCGCGGATGAGGAAATTTAGTTGATAGCGTTTGTTTGTTGGTAGCAGTGCTCGGACTGGGTACGGGTAATACTCGGGTAAATGGGTACGGGTACAGGTATGGGTACTACCCGGGTACAGAAGTTGCGTACTCGCAAGTACGCGGGTACTACCCGGGTACTCTTGATTTTAGGCAATAAAGTGGGTACAGGTACGGGTACGGGTATGGGTACTCACTCAGTGGCAATCGGGTAGTACCCAATGGGTACGGGTATCACTATGTAAAATGCCTGTACCCGTGGGTGCTGTACCCGAGTATTTTTGGGTACTTCGAGGATTCCTGATGGGATGGATTACTATGGCTAACAATAAGACCTACCAACCGTGGAGTTGCTTATTTCGTAGTATACAGATACTTGCGATAGTGACAGAGCCAAGTGGCTTCGTCTCATTTATGATTACGTGGTAGTTTTTTACATGGTAGTCTAATAATTCATCCAAGGAATCTAATAAAGAAATAGAGCGTAGAGTCAAAGAAATCATCTGTTTATCGAATTAAATAGTGAAGCTCATCAACAAAGAATTTCAAGAGGGAGGTTCTTGGGATTCAATTTAATTAGCTTCCAATTATTTGAAGACGTATTACGAGATAAGATCGGAATAAATTTACATTTATTAGCAGATCCATTTCTTAACGTTACAAGTACCCAGGGTTGCCCATTTGAAAACGCCAAGGCATTTTATGCAGGCAATTTGAGAATTTTCAATTCTGGGTATTTATGACACTTTGAGTATTTATTGGGGTGAATATTTATAACATTTTAGAATGAAATTTTTTCGAAAATCTCCGTCTCGGGCTTCATAAATGTGAAAGACAGTTTACGAATGTTTGTTTTATAAAGCTGTAATATAAAATGAATATTCAATATTGCCTCCCACATTTATTTCCTGAAACCGCAATATTTGACTTGGAAAAATTATGATCAACTCAATTTTTCCGTATAACATTTTCTATACACAGAGTTCGATTAGCCGGAAACAAAATTGTTTCGTGTTCTCCAATTTGAAAAGCAAGTTATGGAGAGTTTAGTATTAAAGAATCCGTCCCAATTCCAATTAGCGAGAACACATTTCATTTCATTCAGCAAGTTATTATTTTGGGGTAGTAGGATTTGAATTTGGTCAGTGTTTATTAAAAAAATCCCAAAATGCGTTAAATAATTTTTTCAAAAAATTCAAACAGGATGTCTTTAACGCCTAGGGAAAATTCCCAAAATCCCGGGCACGTGGAGGTCAAAAAATTGACAAATTAAAATTTTTCAGCTGGGCAGTATAATGTCGTCGGGGATTTTAAATCGGCCAAACTTCCAGTACCCGAGTAATACCCGGGTACACACAATAGATACTCGGGTACGGGTACAGGTTTTGGGTACAACACGGGTACGGGTAAATTGTGGGTACAGATACTACATTGTATTTTCGGGTACGGGTACCGAAATAATTTACCCGGGTACTCGGGTATGGGTACGGGTATAGGTACAGCATTTTGTAGTACCCGATATTCGGGTACGGGTATGGGTACGGGTACACGGTTTCTGTACCCAGTCCGAGCACTGGTTGGTAGTCTGTTTATAATCTGAGAGATGAGGGTAGAGTCTCCGCAATGACTGTAATTGACAAATTTACTTTGTCGTCAGTTTTGGGGTATGTGGGTTCAGTGAATTTTATACATTATACAGCAGTAGGCTAATATTCTTTACTAATTTTATGGTTGTATCATAATTCTTCAGTTGGAGAATCATCCGTTAAAACGATGTAGATATATCGTCTTTAGATTTTAGTATATAATATGGGGTTATAATCCATTCGGCCAATGAAGTAAATATGTACCAGTGGCCAGAAGGTGCAGCAGGCGGATCTGTTACTTGGTTTCTTACTTATTCAGGCGTTGGCTGATTGTGAGAATCATGACGGGATGTACTGTTCTATCATTCTCAACTTGTACTACATAATAGTCAATTCCCGCAGTAGATGTAACAATATATATGTAAATATAGATACCTCATTCTGACGGGGCCTTATGATAAGGGTTGGCGAAGTAGAGTGTCTCGTATTAATTTAAACTGCGATCGCCATAAGGGGGTCCAATCAAAGGGAGTGTCGTTTTTGCCAGATTAGCAATTGATCCAGCCTTTTGAGTAAAATTTTGAAAACGGTTTCTGAAAATATTGGCAAGTTCTATGAAGGATTGAACAAATGATACGTTATTGGGGACACGCATCAAATTTAAATCCTTTATATTTATATTGTTATTGTTAGGACTGATTCGTCGGTAGTAACAGTGCAACTGAGAAATTATGAAGAACATGAAAGATTTATTTTGTATTACAGCTTTCTAATAATTTACGTAAATTGAGAGTGTGTTCGTATAATGTTTTGGGGAATCACAAGTATGTCATCATCATATATCAATGCAATGTCGTATTTAAAATCGACCAGTATGGCGTCAATGACTTCACAAAAAATGGGTCACTCAAAGCACCGAATGGCATGCATTTAAATTATTCTGTATCTCGTATGATAAAACTACTTGTAAGTTTATCAAGAAAAGCCGGATCAATGGTGATATGATTTTTGAACATGGTGTCCAGTGTGAGGAGTATTTTTATCCACGAAATAGGCGTTGAATTTCAATAGAGGGTAGAGGCCAATGTATTCGTTTAGCAATAGCGTTGAGTGAACTACCGTTCAGGTCACGTTTCTTGCTCGCGAGAATAACTGGTAACGAAAATGAAACGTTCGATGGTTCAATGATGCCGTTGTCATGTTAAGTCTACATTTCTTTATGGATAAGCGCGTCGGACAATTGTATTTGCTTCAGTTTCGACAGTAAATGAATATCGCATTTTCCAATTTCGGAAGGAATAAAATCGTAGGAGCTTCTGCATTCGCAGTAGGGCTCCTCACAATTTCAAGTAATAATTGCAACTGTCAATTTCAAATACAATTTCAATTCAATTTCAATTGATTGTAATCTGTAAGTTGTAAATTGAAATCAATTTCAAATAAAAAAGGCATTTTAGTTGTTGATTCAATTTCAATTTCAAGTCAACTATCAATTCACGCATTGTAATTGAGAGCTCCACCAATTCAATTTCAAATAGAACCGTTGCAGAGAATTGAAAGTTGAAGTTAATAATTGACAACTAGTGACTGTTACAGTCACCATGCGCGCAAAGACAAGAAGGGTAATCAAAGATAGATAGATAGATAGATAGAAGAGATTAAACACCTTCCTAGTAAAAAATGCTACTGAATACTGGAAAATTATTACAAGCGATAATTAACCAACAAATATTGAATTCGAAGATCTGTTTGAAATTCACATGAAACGATTCAAATATGTACTCGAGTGGTACCTTCCCGAACCCCCCAAAAAACTGCATATTTGAAAAACGATGTTCTTAGTTGTTGAAGGTTTTGCATTTCTAAAAGGTGAACAATAGTTTTTATTTTCGTTAGCTTTGAGCAGAAATACATTGTGTATTTATTTTATCATACTTTATGATAGTGAACCTGCATATGCTCATCTTTCATAAGATTATAATTATAACAACAATTATAATTTTGCAACCTAAATATGTTCGGTTTAATTTTACAGCAATTAAATTGACCAGGTGTAGGCAAGGATATTTTCGTCGAATTTATTTTCATAATTGTTTTTTCTATTAGTACACACCAGTAGGAAGTTAAACTAGAAAATCAATTTCAATTCAATTTCAATTCCACTGCATCTCAATTTCAAGTCAACTTCAATTTGCGAAAGTTTTAAAAGTTGTAATTGGCAACTTCAACTATTGACGCTGCAACTTGATTACTAGAAATTGATTATTTGCCTTGTATTTGATTTACCAAAGAGCAATTACAATTTACCACTACAAATTGAATTGAAAATTCAATTACAATTTCAACTTGCACAGGAAATTGAATTGTGAGGAGCCCTAATTCGCAGAGGAAATCCTTCAAGTTCTTAGTCTCAGAGGCTGAGCGTCCAGGGTTGAGATTAATCCTGTCAATGTCAGTCTTAATCTGAGCACATGAATGGTGAAGATCATGATTCTGGGCCGCAGGTTAAATTGACGGCAGTTTCGGAGGCAGATACGGTAGAAGGTGTTTCCAATCCTATGGCATGCGGCTGGGAAAAAATTGAAAAAAAGTAACCTCACGGGCACGGGCGGGTGCGGGTTAATCAATATTTTATTAATTTGCCACAGGTAGGCATGTACTTCAGTTTTGAAACTCATTCAGGCACCGACGGGGCCGGGCATTCTTTAAATTCCTGACGGGCACTACCGAATACCCTCCCGCCCGTGTAGCCGATGTTGTTTTTCATGTAATTTTTGGTCTCATTGTTAACAGCTAAAAATTGCACACATTCATGCATATTTTATACATTTTGTCACCTGCCATATATAATATATACTAGCACTGCACAAAGTATTCATAGTTTGTTGGTTCAGTCACACAACATATGATTCAGAAATAACTGACTGTGCAGTAGATATATATAAATATTCTAGAAAAAATGCGGATAATGAGATTCATAAACAGTCTCTGCTTCGCTAATGGAATTATCATAAACGGCAATAATTGTAAATACATGAATATTTAAATAGCCAGGTAGTTAGTCTTTAAGTAATTAGCACTCGCAATCGTAAACCGACAGGATGCTATCAGATAGAGGATCAAGCCACCGCCTGCGTCAGCGGTTAAGCCCCATTTCCCAATAACAACACCGACGCCGTCAAGTGGCTTGATCCACCAGCTTTAAAATTCTATTCTCGAAATATAAAAAAATTCAAACCGAATATTTTTTAAAATAATCACATTTGCTTCTGAAATACATTTTGGTATGATTATAATCTAATATTACAGAAGTTCTTTAAACGCACAATTTGCAATTTTTACTCGCGAACGAATAAAGCGCGTTTAGGAGAGAGAGCGAGAGAGTGAAGATTTAAAAATGCCCTCTCAGCGTCAAATTCTAGTATGTAGAAAGCTAACAGCCTTAGTAAGGCATTTTCTACTCCATTTTTTAATAACAATTAAAAATCCAACAAATTATAAACGTGAAATTAAAAACTTAGTTACTTATGTATATACCTCCACCTTTTCCCATTGTTTCACCTTGTTCGGCAGTATCAGTTACAACGATTTTGATATTTTCTTTGGACTTACCCCTCGAAAAGGCAACCTGAAGTTATCCATGTGAAAGTAAATGTCATCTTTATCAAAAAGTTGTAATTTAAAAAATGTCCCTGACTTGTATTAACTGTCTTTACAAACTTTGCAAAGCTTACCCAGTCACTCGAAATGTATAGGATCCTACATGTAAAATCTATAGGATAAAAGTATCAGATCTGCGGACGATATCTCAAACGATTTTCTTACAGGATCCTATACTATCCCATAGTTACTAATCCCAACCTCGCATGGGATTTTCTCTAGCTTGCCCTATAGTTGAAAATTTATTATTATCTTATGCGCTTCTCTACTTCTACTCCATTTTCCTCCAAAATTAAAACTACATAACCATCTTTACTACAGTTAGCTTAATTTTTAGACAATTGTAAATATTCTAAATATTTACAATTGTCTAAACAATTAAGCTAACTGCCATTAACGTTTTCATACATATACATCTCCTCAAATTGTCAATAGTAATACACCCTACACTGCAGTTCTATGTAGAAATAACATGTGACACTACAAAATAAAATTGCAGCCACAAGTAAATAATTTCACGTATAAATTGAAAAAAAGAACAATAACAATCACACACTGGTTATATTTTCCGCTTGTCTTACTATTACTAATTGTAAGTTAAAATTGAAACAATCTAAAGAACAGGTAAGTCGATTTGGTGTTCATCACAACCAAAGAACACGTGAATGACAACTGCTGTTGATCAAGTATGGCGAATTTGGCGGTTATAATATATGTCTTGTACAAACGATGAGGAGCGCAGAATCCTTGTCAAAGCAAGTACAGGATTTTTCTAAAAATGTCCTATGGTACCCGAAACCATAGGATTTTTCTGAAAATGTCCTATAGAACTCGAACTTGCTGGATATGCGGCACCCAACTTATAGGATTTCTTTAAAAACTTCCTATGGTACCCTCAGCTTATGGGATTTTTCTGAAAACTTCCTATGGTACTATATCTTATAAGAATCGCGTGCCAGTTTCTGACGAGCTGAATGATTTCTATAAGATCCTATATGGCTTGTGGGATTTCTGGTACATTTTCTCACAGAAATTGCATCCTATAGGAATCCCATACAGTTTGAAGTGACTGGGTACTTTAGTAGGAAACTGTCTTGTGTAATGTAAATGAGTAGTCACCGTTTAAGTTGTTATCAATGTAGCCCGTGACAATATCACCGCCCTTGCTACTGTATTAAGCCCAGGATTGGAAAAAAACCGGATTTTATCAATAAAGGTCAAGCCAGTGGCAAGAAATGGCAACAACCGGTTTTTATTGGACAGTGGATTTATTTGGATAGTATTAATTATCGCCATTTTATACCAACCTATACAATTGGTCCAGGCCGGTTTGAACCGGATTTTAACCAATAACGACCAGGGCATTTCTTGCCACTTGGCAATCCCGTCTTCATGCATGCGTAATATTAGCCAAGCCGGTGGTATGTTTTGGTTAAAACCGGTTTTTATTGGGCAGTGGATTTATTTGGATAATATTAATTATGACCATTTTATACCAACCGATGCAACATGTCCAAGCCGTTAGAACCGGATTTTAAACAATAATGACCAGGCCAATTCTTGCCAACCCTGATTTAGCCTTTATGGCAATGTGTACTCGAGAACCTAAAAAGCGCATTTAAGAGAGAGCGAAGATTTAAAAATGCCCCTCTCTCATCATCTTCAAATTATAGTATTGAGATACCATTAGTTTCCGTTTCCGAAGTAAAAGTCGGCAATTTAATTTTATATACAAATAAAAAAATCCGAATCGGAGTCCTGGTTAGGAGTTTCTGCAGAAATAGTTTGTACGAAAGACAAAACAAATCAATCAGAAGCTTTAACATGGGCATAATGGCAGCACGTCGATTTGCAAGCTCGCTAGATACTTCCACCACATAGGAAACATCAACTTAACTCATGTGATCTCAACGAGTAATGTCTTACTCACTAACGACAAAACGTATAGGCAATCTTTATATATTGTTAGGTATGTATATAGAAATTACATAAATTAGTTAAGTCTCACATGAATAATTCATTAAGTTGTGAAACACACAACCTTAGGTTAAGTCAGTTCAAAGTTACTTAAACACTTATTGTAAAGGTGCAATGTAAGCACTTCCCATCGGCTAAAAGCCGACGAGTGTCAACGTCCCGTTACATCCGTTATGATGTAACGTCTAGACTTAAGATTGTAAAAATAGGCTCAAGTAGCCACTTGTTAAGTTTAAGATTCTTCCAGACTCTTCAGTGAATAACTGAGAGTCATTCCAGTAACACCTATTTTTAGTTGTTAATCTTCATTTCCTTTTCCTTTTGATTTCAATTATAAATAAAAGTAATTAGTCTTCGGATTAATGTAAAATCACACTCAATCGTTTATTCTTAATCATTCCTTTCATCAGCACGATTTCCAATTATTTACAAATTCTTGACAATTACATAAGTAAATAATCCACGAGTTAGGATTTCATGGTGTAACCATAAACTACTCTTACATGGTGGCCTTTGTAAAACATTGCCAAAATATTATTTCCCTGGCGATGCTCCCGAATTACTCTCAATTATCACTCCCCTTGGGAAACAATCGATTTACTTTAAGAATTGATTTCATTACCAGGCAAGTTTGAATAATGTGTCATATTTCGTGAGAATTTTTGAGATTTACAGTTTTGGCCACGCAGAGGTTACATTCCTGCATTTTTGACGTTGCAACACGCACAGCTCATTCGGGACTACCCCAGCGGAGTCAACCTTTATTGACTGTGACCGGTCGAAGAACCCCTCGTAAGTTTTTATTGATAAACGGGGTTATTATTTCTTGTCCACGGAAGGCAGACGGATTTACCTGCGCTTCACCGACCGATGCCCTGAGGATTTGGGTATACTCAACGGACAGCCACGGAGCTTAGTACCGTTCCCACCTCATCCAGGAGGAATTTTATATAGTAAATGCACAGTGTTAAGTTTCATATCCATGAACCACCGTCACGGTACGTACATACTTACATTATAATTTATGTCCGATAAAAAGAAGCCCTCAGCATCCAAACCTGACCCTAAGCCTTCTACAAGTCGCGTCACTCGTAAAAATTCTAACCCTGATTTAAAAGACGCTTCTGAATTAGCCAAGGTTTTACAACAAGCAAAAGCCAAAGCAAAAGCTACCTCTAGCAGTAGTAAAAAGTCACCACTATTACCTCCGCCATTACCTATAAACACACCACCTCCACCGCCAGTTCCTCCGGTAGTTCCTCCCGCACAAGCTTCTCCTCCGAGAACTCCCAGTCCACAATATTCTACTCCACCAGGCACTCCACCGCCAATCTCTTTACCTCCACCACTTCCTCCACCGTTACCTGCTCTTCCATTAGTTACTCCAGTTACACGAACCGTTCCCTCTTTTAAGCGACAAATATTAAAAGCACGTAAAATCCAACATTTTTCACGTCACGGACCCTCTACCAAAACTCGCAAAGTCAAACCATTCAAAATGGCCGCAGCAGCAGCAGCAGCAACTCCAGTCAATGTCACGGTAAATACCGCTCCCATTCATTCCATTGTTGACTTCCAAAAGATTAAACAATTCATTCCCGCCACTCATGACGTTCATGATTTCATAATTGACGTTCAACGTGTCGTGGCCCAATACCAATGGGATTGGCCCACTCTCCAAGGTCACACTCCCAACTTACTAGCTCGTGACCCCTTTCAATGGCTGCAAACCCAACTCACCATAGCGCCACCCACTATTGTTAGTATTGATACATTCTTCACGGCTCTCCGTGAACGCTATGCTAAGCCTCGACAGGTTTATCTCAATCAGTTAATTTCCCGTAAGCAAAAAGACAATGAATCGAGCGCCAAATTTTTGTATGATGTTGATAGTATTTGCACTCGCTATGACCCAACCATGACTCCACCTGACCGTGTTGCTTGGGGAATGGAAGGCCTCCTTCCCAAGTACAAATCTGCAGCGGCAGGTTTTCCATTTACGAGCATAGCTGCTCTCGTTCGTTTTTGCGAACAACGAGAATTTGCAGATACAACTGCTGGACCCTCAGATATGGCTGCAAAAGTTAAGTCTTTGGAAGAGACCATCCAAAAACTTACCTTGTCTGATGCGCCTAATGCCCAAGCTAATTTTGCTTTTGTCCCTGGCCGCGGACGAGGTCGTGGCAATGGCCGCGGCAACTCACATAATAATAATAATCACCGCGGTAATCAAGGTAACATTCATCAACCAGTTCCCCACCAGCCCCGAGGCAACAATAATAATAATAATAATAATAATAACAATAACAACAGAGGACAAAATCAAAATCCCCACAAAGGCATGCAATGTTATAATTGTAATAAGTTCGGTCACATTAGTCGTGACTGCCGTTCGGGAAACCAACAGAGGGGGCCCAACCAGCGTGGTCAGGGTCCCCGCCCGAACTTTCGGAACAACAATTTCCGCGGAAACAACAATGGCTTCCGCAACAACCAACAAAACCACGGCAACAATCGCCGGAACGACCAAAATGCCCACAGATTGGAAATTTCATTCAATCCCAATCCGCCCCAAAACAATCAAGCTCCCCAGAATCACTTTGCGAATCTTCAATATCCCTCCATAACTTACCCACAATAAATCTGTCACCTGCTTCATCAATGTGCCCATATATCATGTGTTATTTTGATGATGTCTCCATTGATGCATTAATTGACACAGGAGCTTCTCATAATTTAATTCAAAAGAATCACATCCCCTCCAGTGCAGTCATCACTCCTTGCCCACAAAGATTTGTTATCACCGCAGATAAAGCTCGCATTCCTACGTCCCATATAGCCTCCTTAACGTTCCAACTTGATAACTACTTTTACACAACAGAAGCCCATGTCCTTGAAACGCTCACTCCTCCACTCATTCTTGGCTGTAAGTTTATTACACAGTTTGACTTTCATATACATCTGAACTCCAACTCCCTATACAACTCTCACGTATGTCATTACTTTCGTAAGCATGCATACTCAGCCACTTGCTCGTCTGAATGCGGCTGTTCCTCTCCCGTCAAAACATTATTTACTATACAACTTCCCCCTCGACACCAAATGTATGTACCTACTACTCCACTACACACGTCTCACACGACATTTTTCAACCCTCATCCACTTATCGAAAAACAATACAAAGTAATCTTTCCTCCCGTCATCAACCCAGCGAAAAATGTTTTGCTAGCCACAAACATTTCCACATCTACCCAGATTATTCCCGCTGATACTCTTTTAGGTCATGCTCAACGCTATGATTTTACCCAAAGCTTAAATACAGCTCCGGTAATTCCTCAAAATCCAACCCCTTTTACTCCGGAACAACTTCAATCCTTAAATATTAATCCTAAATTAAGGCCAACTGAACGCGCCTCGATCATTAATCTCCTTAATAAGTATTCATATTTATTTGCATGGACACTTATGGATCTTCAAGTTTGTACCCTTCCTCCCATGCGAATTACGTTAAATTCTGACACTCCCGTTCAGGCTAAACCCTACCGCTTGAGCACCACGGAGCGTGAGATTTTAAAGCAAGAATTAGATAAATTAATTCAAGCAGGTATAATTGTTCCCTGTGAAAACTCCAATTATTCCACCCCTGTATTTTTAGTCCGCCAAAAATTAGGTAAATGGCGACTCGTCTGTGATTTTCAAAAACTAAATAAAATCACGGTAGACGAAATATTCCCTCTCCCAAGGATTGATGACTTGCTTTTTCAGTTACGAAGCGCTGCGTATTTTTCCCCCTTAGATTTATTTAGCGGTTATTACCAAGCCCTCATCCACCCGGATGATCAGCATTTAACTGCTATTGTCACTGAATTCGGACTATATATGTACCTACGTGTATGTTTTGGTCTGAAAAATGCCCCTGCCTACTTTCAAAGGCTAGCTGCTCGTACTCTCGGTACTTTAAGATACACACACGCTGTATCTTATATTGATGACATTATTCCCTACAGTAAAGACTTTCCCTCTCACCTGGTCGCCATAGAACTTGTATTTCAGCGCTTAGCTAAAGTTAATTTTCGCATGAATCCCAAAAAGTGTTTCTTTGGTATGCAAGAACATGTAGTGTTTGGATTCTTTTTGTCCCAAAAAGGTCTATCTACTGAATCAGCAAAAGTAGCTGCAATCATGGAACAGCCCAAACCTAATAATTTAGAAACTCTACGAAAATTTCTAGGCACTATAGGTTATTATCGCAGATTTATTTGGAACTTTGCTCAAATAGCTGCTCCTCTTAAAGGATTATTGAAGAAACATTCTCTTTATCATTGGAGCCCAGACTGTGATAAGGCATTTTTGACTCTCAAAAATGCGCTATGCACAGCTCCGGTCCTCAGACACTATGATCCCACACTCCCATGTATTTTATATACGGATGCAAGTAATTTAGCCATAGCTGGCATTTTACATCAACAATTTGAGGATGGCGAACACCCAATTTATTTTATTTCTCGAGCTTTGACTCCAGCTGAGAAAAATTGGGGTGCTACGGAAAAAGAATGTTTAGCTGTAGTATTTGCTACACGAAAGCTTCGAGAATTTTTATATCTCAAACCTTTCATAATTGTTACGGACCATCATGCTTTATGTTATTTAAAATGCCAACGTAATCCCACCGCCCGACTTACTCGTATGGCTGTAATTTTAGAACAATTTCGCTATGTAATTAGGTATAAGAAAGGTACTCTACATAGGAACGTAGATGGTGTCTCTCGTTGCCCCTACGCTCTTTCCACTACAAAAGACACGGAAGATGATCTTACCATACCAGGTCTTACAGCCCAATCTCCCACATCCAGCCCCAAGCCACTCCCAGCAATACCTCTCATAAATCCTGCTGATTTAAAGCATGCTCAAGCTATTGATCATACTTTAAATAAATTATTGCAGAAAAAGCGCTCCAAATTAATTCCCAATGATGATGGTATTTATTTTATTCAATTTAATCCCCGCAATCCTAAACTTTTAGTCATCCCTAAAGCTATGATTCCCATCGTGTTACAAAATGCTCACAATCATCCCCTTGGTGGTCATTTGAATTTTCAGAGGACTTTGGCACGTCTCCGTCCATTTTATTGGTGGAGATCAATAACATCAGACACATTTAAGCACTGTACTCATTGCCCAGAGTGCCAAAGTCGCCAGCACCTCACCAAATTACGTATGGACAGTTTGAAAAACATTCCCATAAAAATTCCAGCGAGCACATATGCTATGGATCTATTAGGCCCCTTTCGTGAAACTCCGAGAGGCAATAAATATGTACTCGTCCTCACCGACTTATTTACCAAATGGGTACATACTTCCCTCCTTCCCAACAGAGAAGCTGCCCATATAGCCATGCATTTGGAATCTTTTATTTTAACATTTCCAGGCATGTCTATATTAATTTCTGACGGAGCTGCGGAGTTTAAATCTGCAACTCTACAAGAATTATTAAAACGGTTTAACATTACACATCATGTAAGTATGCCCTTTCACCCCCGTTCCCACGGAATTGTAGAGAGATTAAATCAAACTCTCGCAATTATGCTCAGCAAATTTGTTTCGGACAATCAGTTAGATTGGGACATATTTGTTCCGTATGTAATTACTGCATATAATACTTCCGAGCATTCAGTTACAAAAATTTCCCCTTTTCAAGCTTTCTTCGGTAGAGCTCCTCCAGCCCCTCTACTCAACTCCATTCCCAATACACTTTTACAAATGACTCAGCTCAGCGCTTCTCAGGTCAAAATTTCAACACGAATTTGACGCTTGGTTGACACATTTTCCCTCCGACACCCCAAACTCCGATTCCTCTCTCCCTTCTCCCATCCGTAAACATTCCACACGTCCTTCACGCAAAATGAAACTACAACCGTCCACTTCTTCTGAAGACCGTCCAGTTAAGCGTTTAACTTCTCCTCCTCCAAACTTCTCGCCTCAAACTTTTGGTTATCACTCCACAAAGTTAAAATCAATTCTCAAATCTCCCCAACACGTTGATAGCAATCATACAGTGCGACGTTCCACACGTTTACGAAATAAAACAAAGAAAGTTACATTTTCCCATGTCTGACCACAATGACCAGCAACAATCCCCAGTCCCCGCCTGTGTACCCTTATGTGCCAGGCATTGTCCAGTACCCGACAACTCTGGGCATCAATCCTGCCATTCGACTCTCCGACAACCCCTGGACGGAATTAATCAAAGTTTATCTCCCCGGAACCCCGGACACGCTAATCTGTTGCCCAGTATCCATTTGCACAGTTCAAATATTTCCCTATCAATTTGCCGACGCGTCTGGGAACGAACTCAGTTGTTACGACTCCTCAATTCCTATTCTGAAGAGGACCTTCCGCCATGTTGCTGTGGGAATTGTATTGCCGGACCAAATTCCCTCTCTTCTGGACCAGTTGAGCGCAACTTACTTCCAGGCAACAGTGAAACAATCCCAAATGTGGAACGAATTTCTCCTTCAACTACGCGACGCCCCACCGAATTACGTCTCAGCGACGCCCGTTATTTCAATCGATCCGCAAATTCGGTTCGAACAAATATCTCGGGCATGTTTGGAATCAGCCAACATTTGTGCAATCCAAACCCGTCGATCCAATTGGATCAAGAAGCACGGGCCACGTCAAGGCCCTACTCTGACATTGCCTCAACAACTCCTGTCCACAGCTCCACCGGACCCCATACAAAACCCTCTCGCTCAACCGCCTCAACAAGGCCCTGTACATATACCTTCACTTCCGAAAGTGACTTCACCGGAAGTGATGACGACAGTTTGCCAAACTCGCCCTCTCCCAACTCTGACGCCCGGCCCCCCGCCAACGACTCATATGATGACTGGTACGACGCCTGTCAAGCCGCCGCAGCAATGGACTCAGACGACTGGGACGGTGATCGACCTCAGACCCCAAACGATAATGGAAACCATACAACTCACTCCTCTCCATCAACCTCACCGAATCTACCCGGAACTCGTTCTCAACGAACAAGGGGAATTTGTGGAAGCCCCGTCAACTTTTCAACCTTAATAATTATGATTTTTCTTTTTATTTTTGCCTGTGAAAGTGCTCCACTTGGCATTTGGGGAAGCCTCCCCAACCTCTCCAAGCTGACAGGTGCCGGAACAAAACTAAACATGGCCCGGACCAATTCATTGCACAAAATGGTACCCCTTCAACGGTCAGTCAGTATCCAATCACTACCCTCCATGGCTCAGAACGGTAACAAAAATTTTAATCTTCCCATGCAGGCTGCCCCTTCCAAGAAAAATAATGCGGTCAAAGTTATGGCTGCTGGAGCTGCTCTTATGGTAGCCCCACCAATTATAAGTAAAATCTTGGATTTTATTCCCTCTCGCTCCAACACCTTCCCCGAAATTCCAAAACCTAACCTGGAAACTCCTCCTCCTCCTCCGCTCACTCCTTCCCCACTCGAACAACGACTCTTGATAAACTCACCAATTACGATTGACGATTATAAAGACGATACTTATAAGCCCTTCAAAGATGTTAATAATTATGATGCCAACATAACTCGAATGTTAGAGGAATGGAAATCTATTCATAATTCTTTTCTCACCTTACAGAATAAGCAGGATGAGCCCGGCCAGACAGTTACTCTCACTACTACCCTCTCTCCGCCTGTCCATGCTAAGCAAACAGCATCAGAGCCCATTCTTCCCGCTCTTCCGGTTCCAAAAATGGAAATTGGCGTTGGCGAGGGAGATTCCCAAGTTCTTCTCCGTATTTTCACTTTGTCAAGTACGGCCCTTTCAACCATTATTGGCTTTGGTTTAATTGTATATGGTTTATATTGTTATTACCGGTATCGTCAGCGAAACCGCCAGAACTCCCGAATCTCCCATGCCCTACCCAGCGCCTACTTCATCAATAATCCCCGCCCACACAACAATGACCCATACCCACCCATCGTGGCCCTCAACAATTTATCCAACCAGCTGTCTGCCCGGACTCCAGCATAGTTTTAAGCTCACCTTGATTCTCTAACGATAAGATGTACTAATACAATATTGATTTTACACCTGTTCTCACCTTCACCTTAAATGATTACAGTATGTGTACTAGCTAGTAAAGAAAAACACAAAAACAATTTTTTTGCCCTATCTCTTCTTTACTCTCCCTATCTTTGTTCAAACATACATACCAATTGTACTAACACAATTTGAATTTTTAATGCAAATTATTAAATTTTGGGGACAAAATTTTCCCCGACCGCGCGGGATGTTAGGTATGTATATAGAAATTACATAAATTAGTTAAGTCTCACATGAATAATTCATTAAGTTGTGAAACACACAACCTTAGGTTAAGTCAGTTCAAAGTTACTTAAACACTTATTGTAAAGGTGCAATGTAAGCACTTCCCATCGGCTAAAAGCCGACGAGTGTCAACGTCCCGTTACATCCGTTATGATGTAACGTCTAGACTTAAGATTGTAAAAATAGGCTCAAGTAGCCACTTGTTAAGTTTAAGATTCTTCCAGACTCTTCAGTGAATAACTGAGAGTCATTCCAGTAACACCTATTTTTAGTTGTTAATCTTCATTTCCTTTTCCTTTTGATTTCAATTATAAATAAAAGTAATTAGTCTTCGGATTAATGTAAAATCACACTCAATCGTTTATTCTTAATCATTCCTTTCATCAGCACGATTTCCAATTATTTACAAATTCTTGACAATTACATAAGTAAATAATCCACGAGTTAGGATTTCATGGTGTAACCATAAACTACTCTTACAATATCATATCAAGGAAGTTATGACATTAATCTTATTATTCCTTAACAGATGGGGCTATTTACCGGGTGACTAAACCTTCTTTTATTTGACGTAGAAAATGACGTAAATTATTTTCAAGAACTATTTCTGTATTTATCAAGCAATTTGATGACCTTTACTTTCATGATGTATCTGGGAATGACTAATTTTTTGTATTGTCTTCTTACATTATCTTTAAGCCCCTGCGCCCTTGTTTTTAGTTGTCTGTAGCTTTTTCCATTTAATATAAAGTTGCAGGTACTATAATGAATGAAGTACAGGCTTAAATAAGATTATGAACTATAATACCGGATACAAATACAGGTTGCCAATTATGAAGTTAATATTAAGTTTTAAATCTAATCGATTTTAAATTAACGTTGTCATTAATAATAATTTGTAGTTATACTATAAAAATTACCAAAATCCATAATTCAACCATCTTCAGGGGATTTATTTAGGAGTGGAGTTAAGTATTTATCACTAACCGAGAATTCTCCAATATTTGATAGTTCTATAATAGGGATAAATCCCACGTAATCCGTAGGAGGAACTATTAGATTCGTAGCCCCTCCCACTAGTAAGAAAATCAACATTAAAACCATGCAGGCTTTATTGTCCGATTCAATTTTTCAAATTTTGGAAAGTAGTTTCAAAGTGGCAGCTCATATGCATAATCGCTTAGCAATTGCAGGCATATCATTAATAAATAACCATCATACACATGCATTTTTATTTTCAAAAATAGAGAGCTTATTTTTTAAAAGCATTTTTTTAAAAATGTACGTTCTGCTTTGAAACTCACAACAGAGCTCATCGAAGTTTCGTAGAAAGTATGTGGGGTAACAGGGAATTATGCAAAGTTGAGAAACATGAAACGTTATTTTTACATAGCTCCTTACTACAACTTCAATAGCTTTCGGAACTTACCCAACCAAGAAAGGACGTAGGAGAGAGAGAATATGAAGAGTGTATACCGCCATCGAGCGTCCACCAAAGTTGTAAACATGTCACTCCAATAACGTTGTGGTTTTTCGTCAACATTTATTTGGCATAAATTCCGTAGTCCGCTTTTCAGTAAAACTCGCTTCCTATTCTCATGTTTCTTTTTGCTTTGCAGCCTGTCCGAGTAAAACCTAGACATGTCAAATTAAAAACATGTATTAATGCAAATATTCTATAACTGAACAAAATGTGGGTTCAAATATGTACAAACTAGTGGTTATGACAATATCTTGTAACCGCAAAACCCTTAGTTTTAGATTATTATTAGTTTGGCTTCTTAATAAAATACGGAATGCCAGAACGCGTGCACAGGGTTGGGGGTTTTTTTGTTTTTTTTTCAAAAAAACCAAACAACCAGGTTTTTTTGGTTTAAACAAATTTTCAATCCAAACACCTGGCCTATTTAAAAGGTGATGTGCATATTTAGTGAGTAAACACTTCATGATAAAAACAAACAATTCATTAATAGTACGAGCGTAACACTAAGTATAAGCAACCACTAAATACTTTCAACGGTAAAGATATGACTAAAACCTGTATCAATAAAAAGCGAAGAGAAGTAGTGATAATGGTTTATGATGATTAACATACTAATAATGTCTCCATCATGTTTAAACGAAAAAAGCAGAATACAAAGATATTCGGGTTCTGTACATAATCCCAATACTTTACATTTCCTAGTGAGCATTTTAAACAAACTGAATTGTCCGTGTGCATTAATTTATTTCAACAACAAAGTTTAACTTGTGTGCCCATCATAAATATACTTGTTTGGAATATGGGCAACTTACCCGGTCGTTATGAGCCTGGTTACTCCACTGAGGCGAAACATGTTTCTAAACTGTTACTTTACCAATTTCATGATTTGTATTAATAAACATTTTTCAATGGTTATTCGAAACGCATTTTTTTCCGATGGGTTGATTAATAAAACCATTTTTACCCTGACCCTAAGCCTCAAAATAGATGGGTGGATCTTTTCACCTGTAATTTGAGGGCACTCGTTTTTTTAAGGGGAGCACCGAAACTGAAAGATCCTATTACGAATGTCGGGGTATTTTCTTATCTGTCGCCACGACAATTACCGAACCAGTGACACCAAACAATTCAACTTTTTGTAGGAATAGATTACGTCAAATGTAAGAAGCCTGTTGTGTACCAAATGTACTGACGTGTTTTTATGTGAACCTAATACATTGAATATTCTACAAATACATATGTAAATAATCTCAACACCAGGATCGTAAAAAATATGTAATCACTAGACAAGCTCCCACCTTACATTTAGATACACGGTTTACATTTCTGATATACGGTGTGAGTGAAACCACTCCAAGTTGCATATAAGTCCTAAGAACTCATTTTTAACATATTTAATACTAATCATAAAAGGAATACAAGCAACGAGCACAATCAAATGCGTAGGTATATACTAAGCTGTTAGTGTAATAAAATTGATTAGCTTTTCGAACGTTCTGAGTCCGAATTTTACGGGCAGCTTGTGGGCCCCAGATATAATCAAATCATGCCCGCACCCACCGCAGACCACACAACGTAAGCCAACCAGGATCTGCCCCCCGTTAAGATAAGATGACCACCCAACCCGACCAGCAGCTCCAACAAAAAACACTTTCAGCCCGAACCCGCCCATAGCCCGTACGGGCGACATTTCCCTCTCATGCGGCCACGACTTTACATTATATTGCTGTGCTGTGCTGTTAATATTAGTGTACTGCATATATTAAAAAACTACTAATTGCATTCCATTATTATTAACTTGCATTATTGTAAACCTAAATTATTCTACTTTTGGGCTGATGCTGCACTTCTTCCTTCCATCCAACATCGCAAGAATCTGTCCTAATATGTGTAAATGAGTTTAACCTTGTAATTCAATTATTTGGACATATTTCGGAAGGCCGGTAGCCCAAGACAAATTATGGGATTTGCATCGAATCTTTGACTGCACAACATATTCTATATTTATCTTCATTGATCTGTCAATCCAAAACAAAATTGTTCATTCTATTTCGCTGATTTGCTAATGAAGTGTTCAGATTAATCATCATTCAAGTAACTCGTACAGGGACTGCTTTTTTTGTGTGCGAGTGCTCTTGTAAACACAATAAATATATATTATTAGCCAACCCCCTAATCAAATCCAGATTACGAGAATAGAACAGTTTCAGAATTTCATTCTTCAATCTGTTAATCCAATCCAATTTTTTTTGGATTTTATCGTCAATCCAATCATCTGAATCCGGATTGTTAGATTTTTTTGTCAATTCCTGAGTGCACCTCCAGATTTTGGAAGTTTTATTGGTAAATCCCTTCATCCAATCCAAATAAGCTGAATTTTTTCTTATTAGTCACTTAATCTAATCCTAGAGGTTGCACGAATAATTTCCCCAACCCTGCTCTCTCAGTTAGATTACTAGGATCACTCCTATAATGATCGTAGGTAGAAATTGATGCAGACTTTGCCTATGATGAAGATGGCAGGATGAGCGTGAAGAAATCAGAAACGTTTACTTCCCCAGCTACTATCAGGATTTTTTAATGTATGCTAGAAAATCGGAGATTTTAATTTTTAAAGCGAAGCGCTTTTGTAAAATTGCTCGTTTTTGATTTTGTCCTTCTAAAGGCTCCCGCACAGGACAAGATACAACCGCCGGGCCAGTGGCAAACGACCTATTGGGTGCTGGACTTGGGAATAACGCTTTTACTTTTTCAATTTTCAAAATTTCATGAAATTTCATGAAATTTCATGAAATTTCATGAAATTTCGAAAATTCCCCGAATTCACTTAAAAATCTAATTTAACCGTACAAACGAATTCGTTGATAACTAATGTCGTGGAAAATACCTTTCCCGCCCAAATTTCCTAAATTTCGAAAATATTCCGAATTTACGAAAAATTCTGATTTAAACGCTCGAAAGAATTCCTTGATCAATAAAATCGTCGAAAATACCTTCCTCGCCACAATATTCAAAATTTTATGAAATTTCGAAAAAACTTCGAATTGACGTAAAAACCTGGGTAAACTCAGGAACTAGATTTTAACTCGTTGATCACTAAGGTCGTAAAAAATACCTTCCCTGCCTTGAAATCCGGCTTCGCTTTTGTTGCAATCGATGAATCGATTGCAGTTTTGGATTTTTTTAATATGAATTCTAACAAGATATTGATCAATAACGTGAACAAAAGAGATCTTGCAAAAGAGTAATTGCAATCGGATGTTTAGGTCATATTATGTAATGGTAAAAATGGAAATTAAACCACCCACATTAATTCACGTCAATATCCTGTGGGTACAAGCCGAGTTAGTGATTTCTCCAGTCTTTGCCTTGCAACGTTTAGTGAGTTCCTCAGTCCTCCAGTCTAGTAGTGAGTTCTCCAACCTTCCTGCAGTTAAGCCTACTACTACATTCCCAGCCTCAAGCCTCTGTCGGGCATTTGTAGGAAGTACGATACTTTACATAGTATGATTAGCATGACCAGTGCAACCCTTATAGCAATCGGTCCATGCATTGGATATTAATTTACCTTTTTCTTATCGTTTAGCGTAATGTTTATTTACCTTTGTTATCCTATCTTACGTTTGCATTTATTGTGAAGTTTTGAGTATATATGTATTCGCATGTTTTATGCGAGTTACTAGTTCCAGGACCTACTCATTTAAATTTATTGAGCCAATTTTAGGAATCATTTTTATTATGTATTCCTTTGTATTTATATGAGCTGCTTTGGCCGCTATTTGCAATAAAGGTTACTTTTAGGGAATCACTGCAATTTCCTTTAACCACTAAAATTTTGGCACTTGTAGTTGTTATTTTGTAGATACGTTGTAGTACATTAGTAGTTCGTATATTAGAATACTTCTTGAAATACATATTACATATATACTTTTTTATACATATTGGCCATGTCGTTGAAATCGGCCTTATAGTTTTTTCGAAAAAAATTGTTGAAATTTTGAACTTCAAACCAAATGACAGCTATCTCTAAAACTACTGAATCGATTTCAACGAAATTCTTTGTGAATATTGCGTATGTAATTCGGAATGGTTATTGCTTGTGGCATTAAAATAGATAGTGTTTTTGAAAAAAAATCTGAAATTTTGAAAAAAGCTCAAAATTCATCCTACTTTGACGGCGGTGGCTGACGCCACCCTACGCGAAGCTTCATACCTTACATATTTGAGTATCTCCGAGAACATATTATTACCTGCTTCCTACGTATATACACACTTTGTACAGATATATATTCCATACCTGAGAACCTACCCTTTACCCAATATGTCAATTTGTTCACAGAGTTAACTTTGTTGGGTTTTCCATTTGTTAACTCTAACCCTTTTCTCACAAACCATATTTTTGTATTGTTGCCTTACCACACCTTGACTTCTAGTTTTGCCTTCTGTGTCTAAAGTGCTCTGAAGTACAATTAGCATTGTTAATAAGGAGCTGGTTCGTGTAAATTATGAATAAAAATAAGGAATTACAATGAAAGGGGAATTAAATAGGGAAATAAATAGGATCAAGATGGAAATAATAAAATAAGGAATAGGGAGATGAACTTGAAGGAAAAATGTATGGGGGAAAATTTAGCGAAGTAGAGATTCGCAAGCTTGGAGTGAGGGATTTCGGGTTCAGTCTCCACTCTCAGTAAGTGCCCACCTCCAGAGTATTCAAGTATTTATTTTAACCAATATTTAGCTTATGCAAGTACCTAACGTACTTTTCATGCATTTTTGCATCTTAGCAGTACATATATGTACGCTAATGTTAACAGTACATACATTGTAATTTATAAAATTGGATATCGGCTAACAGCATATTGCTATACTTGGTCCAGATCTCCATCCGACACCTCCAGCCCTCCTTCCTATTAGTGCATTATCGAGTCTGAAGTCTCCAGCCTTTTATTGAGACCCACCTTACCACAAGCCCAATGTGGCGGCAATACGCTCGAAACATTCGTTTAGTAATTAGACTTTCAATGTAGCTTATGGAATTTTCAAAAAGATTCGACCTAAATTTAGTCACGAGTGATTTCAATATTGCATTTTGAAATAGTTGAGCAAAAACCTATTATTCTAAAGGGCAATGAGCTATATGTTAACAAACCTAAAACTACCCACAGAAATCTTTCGTTTGAAAGTCCTCTGCATCAACTTCCTTCAGTGTGTTAACCTAGGTGACACGAGCGAAAATGAAATTTTAAGTCCCCAGTATGGTATCCCCCGAACTGGAGCAAAATTAAGTTTGAATTTGGAGTTACAATAATGCGCGAAAATTATGAATTGACTTTATTAATGAAACCTTCGAGGTTACTTTACATCCGTCAATTTTTACTGGAAGATTTTGTCAATTTTATCCGTTAGAATTTCTGAAATAACATCCAGATATTTATATTAACAGGCTTAGGAACTTATATACATAAACAAAATAATACATTAATTTTTAGAAAGTGAAACTTTCTTATGCACGAGTGTATTCCGTCCGTCCGTCCGTCCGTCACTCTACAAAATCTTGTGGTAGCCATATCTTTACAACGAATTGACATACGGACACGTGACCTGTACCAAAATATCGGCCATAAAATCTAGTTGTGCCTTCTGATAACTTCGGTGACATGGTATCAACCGTTTGACCTCAGAAAATTATTTTCTGGATAAAAAATCTTGCACTTGCTATATCTTTCCAATGGATTGACGTACTGACATGCTACCTTTATCGAAAAAATCCAAATCTATTTTCCTACCTTAGTACAAATCTTTTAATACAAGTTTCACTTTCCTGCACATGCAAACAAAGTTTGCCCAAATCAGTGCAGTGCACGGATTTTTATTTAGCACATTGGAATGAGAACACGCTGGAGTAAATGATAACTTCTAAATAAGTATGTTTTAAAATAAAATGATTCCATTTAAGGAAAATACCAGAACTGTATCTACCAGATGGCAGCAACTAAAATGTTTACTGACTTATAATAACGATACTGCAATCTGTTTATGCTATTTGTAAGGCGTGGTTAACGTTATCATTTAAGTATTTGAACAAACACAATAAAATGTTAATAACGTTCTTCAATAATGTCAACTATTTCAAAAACAATAGGCTTGCCTGCAAAAGATTTGAATTGCCTGATGCTATTGGTTAGTCATCGTAAGCCATTAAAAACTGAAAGTCGTAGTTGAAGTAATGTTATTTCTCTATAATAAAATTAAACTGAAACTTTTGGAAATCGCTCACACAAATAGAAGAACCCGCATTGTTACAAATTTAGAATGGATTGTATTTTTTTCGCATAAACGATTGCCTTACATTTTAGCGCATGTAAAGTAGTAACTCTAAACAAGTTTGGAGTGAAGAAGATCTGGCTGTTTCAAAACGATTTCAAAGCACTAGGCTGGAATCTTTACTGCTGATTCTTTCCAACCTAATATCATTAGTCTAAGTGGAAAATTCGGACAGCTGAACCGAAAATGTTACGCGCTGTTGGTAGTACAATAAATGTTTGAGAGAATAATAGTTAGATTTAAGCAAACGAGCAGGTCTGGGAAGATAACGTAAAACAAGTATAGTTACGGATTACAAGTTTTGAATTTCACCCTAAAATTCAAATTTTGGGATTATGATTACATTTTCATTGTCTGAGGCCGTGATTACGGATTACAGATTACTTTCCAAGAATTTTGGACTTGGAATTACGGATTACAGATTACTTCCTAGGATTTTCGACGTGGGAATACAGATTACTTTTTAAATATTTTAGCAACGAGATTTCTTATGTGTGATTACATCCATACTATTATAGTGTGCGTCACACTCCTTTTTACAGCCTCGTTGTGGGCCCCAACTTCGTGTTGGGGAGAACTTTATGCTTTAGATATGCGGGAATTTTATTTTTCAGCGATAGACGAATTTTAGCGTGACGGATAGGGTGGGGTGGAGGTTTGCGGGGGTGGAAAAATTTCGGGAACCCGGTTACTTGGCAAAAAAGCCCAGAGAGTTGACAAATGTTGGGTGAGTTGGAAAATTTTTAGAATAGGGCTCCGGTGGGGTAGTTGACAACACCCAACGTAATTGACAAACGTTGGGTGAGTTGGAAAATTTCTGGAATAGGGCTCCGGTGGGGTAGTTGACAACACCCAACGTAGTTGACAAACGTTGAGTGAGTTGGAAAATTTCTGGAATAGGGCTCCGGTGGGGTAGTTGACAAAATCAGAAAAGTTGACACATATTTAGGGTTTTGCTTGGCAGGGTAGTTGACCAAATCAGAAAAGTTGACAAAAATTTCCGGTTTTTTCATGGCGGGGTAGTTAACAAAATCAGAAAAATTGACAAAATTTTTGGGTTTTCTCCTGGTGGGGTAGTTGACAAAATCAGAAAAGTTGACACAAATTTAGGGATTTTTCTCCGCCGGGGTAGTTGACCAACTGTGAAACGGTTACTTGGTAGTTTGGAACGTTTTCCACCCCCGAGGTTTGCATAGGCATGATTTCCTAAAAGGGGCGTAACCCCCTGGTTTCAAACAATTAGTAACAAGATTGCGCCCGCTGGATTCTACCGAAATTCAAAGAATCGGTTATGATATTACAATCTCTAACTCATGAACTCATGAAATATGACATAGTTGCTATTTCTGCTTAAATGACGAATGGCTATGATTAAATACTATTGTAGGATTTATGACTTGTTGAGATAGGTATACGATCATAGTTATTCACAATCATCCAGACAAATAACAATGTTACTTTATTTATAAGTAGATCAAAGTTAGTGGTATGTTTAACCCGAGCAGTATTCTAATGTATAATTTGCATTGTTGTTAGATAGCAGGAAGAAAATTAAACGGGCAGATATATCGATGCCAAATATGTGTATCTATATACAAGTATTCGCATGCTAAAAAGGGAAGTCCAACAACTATTTGGAGATTTTTGTATAGCACTAACTATTTTAAGGGGATTACAAATACATACATTTTATGTGATTACGGATTACATTTAATTAAATGCTGTTGTGTGATTAAAGTTTACAAATTAATTTGGAAAATTACTGAACGTGGGATTACTTTAAAGGATTACGTCTGTAATAGTTTGGCGAAGGGATAGCGGATTAGGATTACTCTTTCAATCTATTTTCAGTAAACCGGGGTTACGCCCAGACCTGCAAAGGAGTAATGCTTGAATGCGATCTGGTAGAATGAATAATTAGTGCGTACAATAGTTGGACTTACAAGTTAATGTTTTGATTTTAAAACTAACTGAAATAATTGCAGTTTTAATTAAATGACAATATGACATCGTAACATCTGGATTGAGCTGAAAAAATGTTCTCCGATTCTAATTGCAAACGGTTTTTTATAGTTGAGTTTTTTCTGGTTTACATTGGACATTGCAATTAATTATAAGAACATTGTTTATATTCTCGGTTATATTACAGGAATTAGATGCAAATATGTAAGAATCAAAATAAGGCAAGCTAATAATAAAACTAAAATAATTTAGTGTGGGTAAATGTTCACAGGTAAAGCTTTGTCAAGCTCTAACTTAACAATGTTGAACTAGAACATTGAAACATAAAAACTACTAAATGTTAGTACTAATAGGCAGCACATTACACATGCATAATCCAGCTATGTACGGAATTTATTTTGGATGTACTACAATTTTCAATGGGAAATAATGGTTCAGATTTTTGTCAGTAGAATATCTGAGCATAATTATTATTACATAAAATAATACTGATATCCATAGTAATATAATATAACCAATCAAGTTTCTCAACAATGCTAGAAAATATATATGAATAGCATAAAGCAGAGTAGAAACGTACATAACACAAGCATGAATAATGACTTGGTAGTAAGCGTAAACACGCACGGTTATTAATTATTTAAACAATATTAAGTCAAGAACATAATGTGCATAACCCATTGTACTCAAAAGTAACACGCAAGGTTAACTCTTACAATCAGTTTTCTGTTCGGAAGTACACCCATTAAGTAATGAAAAAGCATCTTGTCGCGGGCAGTAAATGTACTACGTAACTGAATAATGGCTAGAACATATTTATACTAATAAAATTATTTTGCAATATGTGTTCTTTTTCTAACCTAAACAGCGTCAATCATATGTACGTCTCTGCAACTACAGCCAATTAACATGATTTTTTTCGAATCATAATGGTGGTGGTGGTGATATTAAAGGGAGGGAATTTAGCATGTAGTACTGTAGTACAATGTCTTGGGAGAATGTCAGCACAGCACACATAACAAATATCGCTAGAAGGTGAGTCGTCACACAGAAAAGCAACTGTACAGCGCTTTACTCTATACGCCTCTAGGCTGTAAAAAAATAAATCTATGTTTTACTACCAACTTACTTTTATCAATATAAACGAGTTGACCAATTTTATTGTTCAGTGGTTTAAAATCAATATGCTGTGTTATTCTATATACACTTGAATTTATACCTGATGGATAACCGGCAGGTTCCAGAGATGCTTGCAATTAAAACACACTTTTAGGTAGTTGTAATGTAAGAGGTCGTATAACTACCATTTACAAAGCATTGCATTTTCTTTTGAGGCGATCATGAGTGTCAAGTGACATGAAATTTGGTACACGTAATCCGCAGGTAAATACAACCATGGGGTATCAATGGGATCGATTGCCCCCGATGGGTTTCAAATAACGTGGCTTATTTAATCAATTTTACGAAACATTGTTGCTGCGGATTTGTGCATAAATACATCTCAGCAACCAGCTCCTATGCGAAAAGAAGCTTTCTATTTCTTTACTTGTGAACTTTGTCACAATTGCATTTTCCAAATATATCACAGCATAGCGTGTAAAGAGCATTCTATAATATTTTACAATAATTATTACAAATCGAAGTGTTTAGCAATATCATGTTTATTCATGATGCGGACTTCTGAAATGCGTGTATTGAATTACTTTCCCCCAGGATTTACAATACCCTCGAATATAATGCCATTACCCCCAATAAATGTTTTACCCCTTACGTTCAGCGTTATTTCCAGACCCAAAAGTTTTACTCTCGTATGCTCATTTTACAAAAGCCAGTGCACATAAGAGGAAAATTTTAAGCACTAGGTTAATGATTTATATAGGTGCAGATTGTAAAAATGAAAATGCATTGCATTTATAGCTCCTTATCGAGTTCGAGTATACCGGCGAGTATCGAGTACGAGTACGAGTTCGAGTCGAGTACGGTCAAATTTTTGTGAATACTCGATACTTGAAATGGGTTTCGAGTACGGGTAACGATTTTTCACATACTTACGAGTACGAGTATCAAACGAGTACGAGTCCAATAAAAATACTCATAAGGGTTATCGAGTTCGAGTTCGAGTACCACATGCTCAATATACGAGTACGCGTACACGTACACACAACTGTGTGTAACAAGTGTTGCAAACTTTTGAATTTCCAGTAAAGAGACGAAGGCACTGCATGTTCAATTTAAAATTTTGGGGGAATTGTTTGTGAGAAATTAAATGAATCTAAAAAAATCACTGTTCAATTGTGGTCTTGTTATTATTAAATACTCGAGTCACGGCCCGAGTACGAGTACGGGATTTCGGTATTTACAGTTCCGTACTCGCGAGTATGAAACAAGTTCGGGTTCTGAAATGGAACTCGGTCGCTTATTTCAAGTATTTTCCTGAGTACTCGTATATCTGGCGAGTACGAGTACCTTGGATTGGAGTCCATACTAGATGCTTCGATTTCAAGTACGAGTTCGAGTACGGTTCCGCAAGGTAATCACTCAATAAGGAGCTATAATTGCATTATAGACCTTTCCAAATGAAATTGCTTGAAATACATTTTAGATGTCTTGTTTTGAAAATGCACGGGATTGTGGGCAGGATTTTTGCAAGTGACTGAATATTTAGATCTGAGCTAGTGATTCATATCTGGTCGTTAGAAAACTGTTTTTCATTACTATGACGAATTCGCACCATGATAATGTCCGAAATTTCCAACTTGCCTTGCTCAAAATGGCCAAAAACGACATTGTCGTAAGTTGTCCAAGCATCCAAAAACAGGGCATGTGAGCAGATACTTGAGGCAAGTTCGACTGCCAAAATTACCAAGGCATTCTCAATAGACAAAACCCCAGAACCACCTCATCAATTTTTGCTCCCATTGTGTTGTGATTGTGGATTTCAATTCCCATCCACAGAAAGCAGAATTTGACTAGTTTTTAACAAATATTGGCTAAAATTTGGTATCAAACAAATCACTGCACGGTGTAGTCAATTTATACGGAGTAGCAAATCCAAAAATTTGGCCACGGAAATGTCCTTTCTAGTATTTTAAGTGGAAAATTGGAATAAAAGTTTCCCGGTAAAAGAGCTTTGTAATCCATAATTTGACCGCCGAGGATTTATTTGTTAACGTAGGTAATTTGGTTTTAGATTAAAATAAGGCATGAACATTATTTTCAATAAGTAAGTAAAAATGCTAACATGTATCCAATCGGTAATGCATAAAGTACTGGCTCACAGCGAGAAAGTGAGCCAGCAATTGAAAAAACCTTCGTCAACAAGAGTTATGGCGGAGAGCTTTAATGACTCCTTGGACAACTACACGCATGAATTCGACAGAAAATGGAGAGTCCACTTCTACTGAGAATAATTGAAGATCTAGAAGAAACTCCAAGGTCGTTCACTATAAAGCTATATACCGTAGGTATTTTCAGGCGGATACCTTTGATGTACAGTCAAATAAAGTGCAAAATTGTCCGACTTCATCAATGGAGAAAAAGTTGGAATGGGAAAATAATAACATTCCTTTCATGATTCCCACTCTTACAGTATTGTACGCTGGAACTCTTGGGGTTTATTTATCATGCCGGCATACAGTAGGTTAACACAAAAGTGAAGAATTTATGTCGTAACAAACCATTAGGTCTAACGAAACGTTCGTTATTGATTGAAATCGGTCGACGTATTCGTGCGTACAAAAATAAAATCTTTGTTTTCTCCCCACCTGTTCCACCGACTTCAATGAATTTTTCTTACACTTACCAGTCAGTACTATACTAACACTATTATTTTCAAAAATAATCAAAATTTCATTTTTTCAAACGTTTTCGTTTTTAGATCGATGTCCGTCCGTACGTCCATTCCCACGATAACTCAAAAACTAGTGGACAAATTCCGTCGATACTTTTTCCCGACATTACTTATGTCAACATGTAGTCTGAGTTCTTATTTGGTTGAAATCGGTTGGATAGCTTCTGAGAAAAATTCTTGAATTTTTAACCACATATTTACATTACTTCTAAGTCACTATAGCAACTGTGACAATTCATTTGGATAGTCTAGGAAAAACAACAGTGTGTCTAGTAAAATTATATCAGTACACGATAACCCCCGAATTCTTAATCCGAACTCAACCAAATATTTACCAAAATATTTTATATATTTTTTGATTTAAATATATACATATATATATGTATATATATATATATATATAATATTTAACCAACGCCCCTTCGCGCAAGCAGTAAATTATCGCGAAGCGATGATTTTAAGCTTTGAAATGAGCTCAACATAATACGTAGGGAAAGATGCACGTAGCTGACGTCGCCCTACGTGGCAGCCACAAATAATCTCGGAGCGATGATTTTTTCTAACTTTGTATACGAAGGATAGGTTCATTGTAGATTATAAGGTAATCACGATTATAGTTCCTCGCGAGTTCGAGTAGATGCTCGAGTTTCGAGTTCGAGTACGGTATCAACTTAAGTTTGGTACTTGTACTCGTCGGTCGAGTTTCCGTTTTCGTACTCGAACTTTAGTATTTTTCTAACGAGTATCAGAGCGAGTACGAGTACGTTCGAAGTACTTAAACCACGAGTTCGGGACATAAATTCAAAAGTACTTGAACCCGTACTTGCATTTATACACGATACTCGAGAAATTTCCTCCAGTACAAAATTCACATCCATATAACCTTGATTACAAAAAAGTTGAAGTTATTCCAAAGCGAAAAAGGAAAAGCGGTTAAATTAAAATTCGAATTCAATGAAACGTTGTACCTACAGTGGCTTTGTGAGTCAACACTTGATTAAGTTGCAAAAAGTCATTATTACAGGTCTGAATGAGGTACTATTGTAGTTATTAAGTACCTATCGCTGTAAAATATGATGGAACCGGATAACAGTGCAGAATTAATAAAAGTTGAGGATGAGTTTGACGTGACACATGAATCTAGTCGATGTGACTGGCAGTATCAAATCTCGATCTATAGTTCATCAGCATTTTAACGTCGGAGGAAATTTTCATTGCAAACACTGTTCGTAATCTGCAGTTAAATATTCTTATTAGCTGAATTTGCTACTTGTTTTATATGTCAATCTCTCTTTAACAAAAAATAAAGTGTACAAAAATATTTTTTTCCGGTGTACTTAACACTCGAGGGCTCCGTAGCGCGTAGGTATAGTAAACGTTTCATACTCATAAGTACTGTCCAGGCTGGGTGAAGAATTAAGAAATGTAATATCGTCCTCCGATTAAAGAATTTTTTACTCGTACTGGAAGACGGTTGCACAATTGAAAATGCCATGGCATTTTGGGCATTTTCATTTCATGGCATTTGGGCATCTATGGCACTTTGGGCATTTTGGCCATATTCAGCCTAGAGCAGGCATTTTCGGCATATTCACTCCAATTTTTTAAATATAAGGCTTTACCTGCGAATTTTGCAAAATAAGTCACAAAACAGTATGTTACAAATAATTTTAATATTCAACTGGATTACATGATAAAATTATAGAAACAAACGGTTGAAACCTGGAGCAAGTTGATATAGACATATTTATGGAAAAATAATAATAATTCTATTTTACTTATTTTGTTGTTGAAATTCGCTTGTACACCGTGTCTGTAATTATTTAGACTTCAAGAACAAACATATTCGGGCAAAGATGCAACACAAAAAGATAAAGTAGTTGTTAAAAAATAAAAAATATCTTTGTTTATGAGCTTCAAAACTGGTCATCATCTACATAAATGTATTTATTGTTACATTTTGGACTCGAATTATTACACTGGTTTACTAGGGCTAAATGCAATTTTCAAAGTCGACACAAAATTTGCTACGGAAGCTCCAAGTTTTGACATATATGTATTATAACCGCCGCATCTTATGTATCTAATGAAAGTGTAAAATTTTCTATGCTTTACAAGCCATTATCAAAATACGGAATTTATTTTTATACAGATTTAAGCCTTATTGACAGGGCTTGATTCGGGATCAAGAATCATTTCGGTGTTAAGTGAGTTCACTAACACAACGACAAAACTTTCTAAGTAATTACCCCTTTAAAGCACGGTTTTTACTGGTTTCACACAGGGGTCGAATTTTTGTGGGAAGACTGGAAGATTCTTCCCAGGAAAAAAATATTTCTGGCAGGGAAAATCTCATAGGGAAGGGATTTATTTTTAAGAACAGGGATTTTTTAAATCGTTGACCTTTTTTTGTTATTACAATTTACTGACGTGTTTCAGGGAAATTTGTTCAGCAAACTTTTTTGGATTGATTGGCCTAATTTAGCAGGATTTCACGTCTTGTAAGGGATTTTTTGCCAATCGTTGACCGTTTTTCAGCAGGGATTTTTGAAATCGATGAGGACCTACCAGCAGGGAAATAATAGTCAGCAGGGAAATTCAGAAATGATCTTCCAGGGAGATTTACAAAAATCCAACCCCTAGTTTCACATATCCCCTTTAGTGAAACCACGCCGTAAAGTTTTTCAAACTCCACTCGCGCATTTTTTGCCCAAACAAATAGAAATCAAATCAAGACAAGAAACAATAAGGAGAAGTGCAGCTTTAACATTTTCAAACCGCTTAAATAACTGAAGTTAAAATACAGTGTATTGTTTACGCGCAAACAGTGTTCTAGTGAATCCAAACACAGATCAGTGTCATTATAGTGGCATCCCAAGGATAAAAAGTTAGCCTTTTGTACGTTCTATCTTAAGGAGAAAAATTAACATGGGTAAAAGGGAATGGATTCAATAATTTTCCTTGAGCACCCCAATCATGTAAAGTTTGCAACAAAATCATTTTCCCCTAGTCCATTAATTTTCAGAGGAAAAATCATCACTACGCTATAATTTGAGGCTTCGCGTAGGGTGGCGTCAGCCACGGAGCAATAACCATTCCGATTTACATAAGCAATATTCAAAAAACATTTCGTTGAAATACATTCAGTAGTTTTGGAGATAACTGTCATTTGACTTGAAGTCCAAAATTTCAATAATTTTTTTCTCAAACACTATCCGGCCGATTTCAACCAAATACGAAATTAGCCTTACTTTTGACACAAGTAATGTCCATAAAAAATTTCATTGAAATCGGACCAGTAGTTTTTGCGTAATCGTGCGGAAGGACACAAGGACGTACGGACGTACGGACAAGACTATTTTACTAGGGGGCTGACGTCACCTTAATGATGCAAAACATATGTATGTAAGCACAATTGAAATCACACAGACCATAGAAGTGAAGCAAAGTCGGAATTTTTTAACAATTTCAGAATTTACCGTTTTTTCTTCCGGTCTAAGCTATTTGGAACGAATGGTAACATTCGTGAACAGTTTTTTCAAGTCATTTCAAGTAACAATTACCCCTCACAATATTTTCAACACACAAAATACATAGCTGGTGGTAGGAAGAATGGATGAGACCAATTTTGATATGTTAAGGGTTTCGGACATGGACAGTGAAACTAGAAAGCAAGGTTGAGTGAAAGGAAAGAAGTCCCGAAGAAGATATTTCTTTTCTTGTCATTTTTATGGCTGATCTCAAGGAACTACAATATTTTAAAATACTGAGCTTGCATCATAATTTGTAGGAAACTATTTACATTCCATATTATCGGAGCATGTCCAAAAATTGCTGTCGTAGAAACCCAAAATGTATATTCAGTAAATAATTACATTTTAATTTTCGCCACATTTTGTTTCTGCGGCTGGAATTTTTAATTGAACCCGACAATATGCAATTTTTTCGATACAATTTATAGTAGGGTCAATGTTTTGTAATCAGTGTAAAGCGGTCTGATCTTGCACAAAAATGACAAGAACAACTTATTTTTCTTGTCTTCGTTACTAAAGCGTAATTGTGTTAAATGTTTTTCTGTGAATTAAATATAGTTAAATTCCTACTTTGCTTCCTGTTTGTTACCGCAGTTCAGTTTGCTCCTTCACAGACCATTTCCACACACATATCGAGAATGTCGCTTTTATCAACCTTATAATAACTTAATAGACGTTCCAAGAATAAACTAGCAAATAAATATATCCATAACATCTGCTAGCTATTTGACTGCTTCACCAAAACCTGGATTCTTAGTGGAGAAATTAACTTAAGAGGAACCTTACTTTATTTCATTTGGGCAACACACTGCACGAAACTATTTTGAAAAATCTTTGGAAGCCAGATTTTGTTTCAAGCAATATGGCTTTGATAAATAAAAAATGTGAACAATTGATTCGCTTTTCATTCTGTGAAACCCCTGCAATTCACGTATCAGTAGCTCTTACTAAAGAATTTTTCTTTAAGCATTCTATGATAAAATTTTACACATTTTATTTGTATAGTGTCATACTCAGCGATTTATGAATGTTCACAATAGAGCTAGACAACTTCTTGGGAAGGACTTTTCAAGAGATAGCAGCTATACGAAATTTCTTAATTTCATTGAAATGAGAAAGTTGAGCTTAATGTTTATTGTTAGTGGGTTCTCTTTATACATATTCTCATTCCTTTACAATTTTTATATTCACGCACTTTGAAAATCTAAAAAACATGGAAGAAAAATAATGGTTAACATATGGCACTGGCACACACAGTGTGCATACTTGGAGTGGAATTCAGAGTAAAGCCTTGGCCCGGTAGATAAAATCCGAATCCCAAACCCGTTCAAACAAATCTCTTTCGCATATATATATCACTTGACAATGTTCTACGCAATGCGCAATCCGAACCCTCCCGATAATGTCTGGGATCGTCCAGTACCAGCTTCATTGTTATTTTAGGGTTATATAAAACGGTATTTTCAGAAATAAACCTATGCTAAGAGTCAAATGAAACGCAGGTGAGGTATTTTTACATTACAATAGGCGTAGGATAAAAGACATCAAATTTTGTACACAATTTCAGCTAATTTTGAGTTTTGCCACTAATTAAAACAAGATTAGTGAAAAAAACTCTAGCATTCTCGCAGGCACAATCACTCATCGTCATTTATAATTAACCATGACAATCTTATTTATCGTAGTTGTTCCTTCACTGACCTAAAGTACGTTTCCAGGGTCTCCATGGCACCGCCATGGGTCGTATTTTTGTAAATCTCCCTAGAAGATTATTTCTGAATTTTCTGCTGAATCAAATGTCCCTGCTGGGAGGTCAATGATTTTCAAAATCCCTGTTGGAAAAAATAATTTCCCTGCAAGTCGTCAAATCCCTGTCAAATAAGATCAACCAAACTAAACATCCCTGTTTGACTAACAAATTTCCCTGAAACACCTCAACGAATTTTAAAATCCCTGTTCACAAAATAGAATCCTTTCCCTTTGAGATTTTCCCTGCCAGAAATATTTTCTCCCTGGGAAGAATCTTCCCGTCTTCCCACAAAAATCCGACCCGTGGGCACCGCCAGCTTTAATTATTATGAAAGCACATGGCGATGGCAGTCATCAGTTAAAAGCGAATGCAATAAAAGAGTGTTAAATCTCTCACAAGTAACCCTCCTCACATGCATGAAATTTTGTACCTGGACCAATGTCTCAGCGCGAACAAAATCTCGCCCTGGTTTTCGCGGGAAATCGTGCCAAAGTTTGAAATTCTAATTCTTGAGCAAAGCCAACTTCAATTTACCAACGTAATCCCATAAGTAATGTTCATTTCGAAAGTGGATGCTATTTTAGTACCATTTTCATTTCATAGCCTATGCTTTGTAAATAGGTTCACAAATGAAAATGGTACTTTTTAGAATTTAACCATCAATATGCTAAGTGACACATTTATGGCACCCATTCATCATAAGTGGTTCTAAGGAGCATTCACTAACCATTATTGGCAACCAATGGCTTCGTGGCCTCAGGTGCTCAGGTAGACCAATATCTTGGCCTCAAATTGGTCGCAATTGGTTTCTTGTACTCAGATTCACCAATATTGGTCAATTGCGTATGACCCCATATGACTATAAAAATTTGAAAGCGAATTTTCAACAAGCTGGGGGAATCAAATAGTTGAATAATATCAGCCAATCTGTGGCCAAGAAACTAATTGTGACCAGTATTGGCCAGTCTGAGGCCAAGAAACCAATTGTGAAATACAGCGCTGACTTTCGAAAATGAAAATTTCTTATGGGATGTAACATTGGGAAATTTTAGTCAGACAAGGGAACCATTTGCTCATGAATTGAAATTTCAAACTTCGGTACGATTTACAAACCATGGTGTGAGGTTAAGGAATATGTATTATTGTATTATAGTATTTAGAGGATAAGGATGGGGCACTGGAGGTGATCCAGGTGCGCAAGTGTGCGAGTGATTGTAGAGTAGGAAACTTAAAGCTAAGAATAAAGTAAGGAGAACCCTGCCAGCATCCAAACCGTGAGGACGTGTACTTTATTGGTAGGCATTAACCCACCATAGTTTTAAGATAGAGTTTTAAGTGTAAATTAGGAATTAGTAAATAAGGATAGTTTTAGGAATAAGCCCTGGTGCTCTCAATGGTGAGTTGGTCCGAACTTATGTTCGCGCTGGGACATTGGGTCAGGATTTATATATAACAATAAGCCAAAATTTCATTCCTATCTCGAGTTGGCATGTAGCGAGGGTTACTCGTGAGTAGATTGTGACGGAATTGGTAAATTTTAATTCTTCGTTCTGGTTGAAATAATTACACAAATCAAGATATACGCAATTCCAATTTGAGTACAAATAGAATTCGCATTTTATTTATCAGGTTTAACTATTTATTGTTGGATTTTTATTCGTGTATCTAAATATGGAAATATATGTTGTAAAAAGAGATTGCTAAATATGTACATTCGTATTTAGCAATCGTTGTATCAAAATTCTGTTTGATCGAAAATCTGACTGAATCGATTGCCGGTCCAAAGATAATTATCCTGCATATAAAATATATCTGAAAAATATACGCTATCACGGGTTAATTTCCCTTTGTTAGTCTTATTTGAAAAAAACATTAACTCGCGCAATGAATTCTTCAGGTTTTACTTGCATCAAAAGCACAAACTAATAATGATTTTAATTTTTGTTATAATAACTTGTGTAGAACTATTCTAGAATATATCGCAATTGTACTGAAACAGGAGTTCTACCATTATTATCTTTAAAGCAAGGATATTTGTGAGAAAATTGCAGGAAAAAAAGAATATTATGGAATGTACTAATTGAATTTACTCCATAAATAAAGTACTATCAAGTCTTACAATACCAATTTTGAGTGTTTTAGGAAGTAATAGAAGTACCAACTCGAACCCGGGAACAACGGATGTGGGAACGGGATTATGAGTAGGCTGTACTAGTTCCCGATGGGAACGGAAACAAAATTAAGATCCCGATTCCTGTTCCCAGTGGTCGGGTCCACTTGGGTGTGTTCCTGTTCCCGTCCCCAAACTGATTGGGAATTAGGACCAAAATATTTGTTCCTGTACACGTTCCTGTACTCGTTCCCCTACCCATGTGCCCATGTGCTACCCGTTCCCGTGACGACCGCTGCTTACCCTCCTCCCACACAAACCGTCCGCTATTTACATTAAATTTCCTCATATACGTTGATCGATTAATTAAATACAGAAGAATAGAATTTTCTAAAACGGTCAGTGATTTTCTTGAACGGTCGTGGATTTTCTAGATCGTTCAGGAATTTTATAAAACGGTCGTGGATTTTCTTGAACGGTCGTGGATTTTCTAGATCGTTCAGGAATTTTCTAAAAAGGTCAGTGATTTTCTTGAACGGTCGTGGATTTTCTAGATCGTTCAGGAATTTTCTAAAAAGGTCAGTGATTTTCTTGAACGGTCGTGGATTTTCTAGATCGTTCAGGAATTTTCTAAAAAGGTCAGTGATTTTCTTGAACGGTCGTGGATTTTCTAGATCGTTCAGGAATTTTCTAAAACGGTCAGTGATTTTCTAGATCGTTCAGGAATTTTCTAAAAAGGTCAGTGATTTTCTTGAACGGTCGTGGATTTTCTAGATCGTTCAGGAATTTTCTAAAACGGTCAGTGATTTTCTTGAACGGTCGTGGATTTTCTAGATCGTTCAGGAATTTTCTAAAAAGGCCAGTGATTTTCTTGAACGGTCGTGGATTTTCTAGATCGTTCAGGAATTTTCTAGATCGTTCAGGAATTTTCTAGAACGTTCAAGAATTTTCTACGAATTACTTAAATGTTTAGGTTGCCGGTCGGTCTGAAATTTTCTACAATGTACTGGAGTTAATTTTAGTTAGACATTTTATTTTAGATAATATAAAACTACAACTGAAAATGTAACTTACAAATGAACAGAGCAGAAACCCCAACGAAATAATTATGAAATGCAATTTTGGCAGTGATCACACGCGTGTCATCCTTAAAAACTGGTTCAACTCCGTTATGACTGCATAAATTTGCTAAACGAAATGGGTAAACGTGAAGGGCCTGCTTGTCAAGCCGTCAAGTGGACCCTTTTATGTATGTACAGTGAGCACAATATATTTATCCTCCCCTGGGCGGCTCTACCTTCGACAATGAATAAGTTTTTACCTATTCACCTTAGGACATCGGTAATTATCTTAAAATGTAGGTAATAATTTCACCTATTTAATTCTGTATTATAATTTATTATAATATTATGCCCGCCAAATTTAAATCCACCAAAGCGTCGCACCATATAAAAATGACGCCAAAATAGTTTATCCGCCCCTGGTGTCGTGACCCCCTGGTGACCTGGGTAAATTATTTTTGAAGCTTCTGGCAAGCATATAGCTTCCAGAAGCTAAGTGAAGTAGAAAAATTTTTGATTTGGGATATTTTAAAAATTTTGGTGTGATCCTGGCCCCGTAAAAGGTAAGATGTGGGAATGTTGGAATTAATTATGCTTAAAATTATTTAAATAATTTTGGTGGTCCGGAAACATCAAAATATTCTACACAATCAACATTGAAGGGAGAACCCGCCGGCCCCCGCCTAGTTGAATCCGCCGACCGATATGCCTCAAAATTGTTCAGCACGTGCAAATAATAGTAGTCTACCATATTTTGAGCAAAAATCCAGTACCTGCATTCATGTTCAGGCACATAACACTGCTGGTCCAAACTGGATGCAACGTTTTGCTTAAACTAACAAAGAGAATAGAATGACCTATGTCACAGGTCGTGTTTGCTGAGTCATAGGTTAGTATATATATTATATTGGTCATTATTT